>MU916363.1:0-13554 GCA_036418165.1 Cooperia oncophora | reverse complement strand
CAGAGCCACGAATTCGATCCCTGCCGAGGCACAAACCTGCCTTGCAAAAATTGCAAAAATGGGGACGATACCAGCGTCAGGCCCAGGTTGACAGGCCGGCTGATGGAGGAACCCGTCACAACAACCATGACAAGTCGCAATAGAATCAGTGTTAATGCTAGGACGTCACCCGGAAGTGGCGCGCAGAACCCTCGCCCGAGTTCTGTGGTCAGTATGCGAGGGCTACCGAGGGGTGAACGACCTCGGCCAAAGAAGCTAGTTCGAATTGGGACCCTGAACGTGGGGTCGCTTACGGGAAGTCTTGAGGTTGCCGACCTCATGAGACGCAGGAATATCCAAGTCCTATGCCTGCAGGAAACGCGATGGAAGGGTGCGAAGGCCCGCGAGATGGAGGTGTCAAACTCTTCTACAATGGAGCAGACACCAAACGGAATGGCGTGGCCATAGCGGTGGCAGAATCCCTCAAGGACTGCGTCTCCACTGTGAACAGGATCAGTGACCGGATCATGGGAGTGAGAATGGACACGAAGGAGGGGTACTGGACAATATTGCTGTGTACGCAGCAAAGAAAGCTGAGGGAGGACGGATAATTGACCTAGTCACAGCCCACGACTTAGCAATCTGCAGCACCTTCTTCGCGAAAAGGAGGACCCTAACCTACAGCAGTGGAGGGAGACAAACGGAAATCGATGTCCTGGTCAGAAGATCGTCTCTCAAAACCGTCAAGGATATCAAGGTACTGCCTGGGGAAGAGCTGGGCCCTCAGCACAGGCCTCTCCTGGCAGGCCATAGACCTCCCCAAGAAGACGAGGGTGAGAGCAGAGCGGAGAATTCGGTGGTGGAAAATGGGCAAGGTAGAAAAGGATAGCCTCGGCCGAAGAATACTGGAGGCTGGGCTCCCAGACCCACATGGGCCAGTCCAGGACACCTGGACCTACGCAGCAGAGGTCATCCTACAGTGTGCAAGGGAGGTCCTGGGAGAGACGCGAGGTGGTATCAGAGGAGACAAGGCAGCCTGGTTCTGGAACGAGGAAGTCCAGAGGATCGTCAAGCAGAAGAAGGAAGCATACAAACGCTGGCAAAAGACACGGAGCCCAAAGCTGCAAGCGACTCGCCAAGGCAGCCGTTGCTAAGGCCAAGAATACGGAAATGGACGCCCTGTACGACAAGCTGGAAGGCCGAGAAGGGGACAAGTTCGTCTTCCGCCTGGCTAAAGCTCGGCATCGCGCTGCTCAGGACATCAGGGTCGTAAAGACTGTGAAGAGCAGCAACGGGGCCATTCTCAGGAAACCAGCCGAAGTCAGGAAGAGGTGGGAAGAATCGAGGGACTTCTGAACGAAGAATTCCCTCGCAAGGATAGCCCACAGATAGAGGCGACGGCAGGTCCCATCACTCCCTGGACGAAGGATGAAGTCCGCCGGGAGCTAGGGAGAATGAAAGTTGGGAAAGCAGTGGGTCCAGACGGGGTACCGATAGAGGCATGGAAGGCCCTTGGAGAGCATGGGGTGAGTTGGCTCACGCACTTCCTAAACAACGTAACAGCTGAAGGAAGGATGAATGCGTGGAGGAGCAGCACAATCGTCCCCATCTTCAAACAGAAAGGGGACGCGACGGAGTGCTCCAACTACCGCGGCATCAAGTTGACTCCCCATACCATGAAGCTGTACGAGCGCCTGGTCAACACTAGGCTGAGGGAACTTGTCCCTATCTCGCAGGAACAGTTCGGCTTCATGCCCGAGAGGTCCACCACCGATGCCATCTTCATCGCCAGACAGCTGATGGAGAAGTACCGAGGCGACCCTGCTACCTAGCCTTCCTGGACCTTGAGAAGGCATTCGACCGCCTGCCTCGGCCTGTACTCTGGAGAGCGCTCAGAGAACGTAACGTTCCGGAACACCTCATCTCCATAGTGAAGGACATGTACGATGGGGCTAAAGCAGCTGTACGCACCCCTCACGGCTTGACAAAGGAGGTAAACATTACGGTTGGGGTACACCAAGGATCAGCCCTCAGCCCGTTCCTCTTCCTCCTGACTCTAGATGTCATGGCAAAAGAACTCATGGAGGGACCACTGAAAACCATCCTCTACGCTGACGACATCGCCCTGATAGCGGACAGCAGGGGGAAGGACAAGGTGCAGCGGTGGCAGGATGTGCTCGCTGAGAATGGACTCCGGCTGAACGTAAAGAAGACCAAGTTCCTAAGCTCCGAAGAGTGCGCCGAACTCATCGTAGACCGCCATGGCGAGAGCATCGAAAGGGTCGAGGATTTCCAGTACCTGGGGAGCAACCTAGCAGCTGATGGCAGCGTGGACCAGGCGGTGACGGCCCGAATCAACGCAGCCTGGATGAAATGGAGGGAGTCCACTGGCATCCTGTGCGACCGGCGGTGCTCGAGAACGCTCGGGCAAGGTGTACCGGGCGGTGGTAAGGCCTACAATGCTCTACGGCAGTGAGTGCTGGCCCATCTGCAAGAACCATGAAAGGCAGCTCCACTCAGCTGAAATGAGGATGCTGAGATGGGCCTGCGGCTGGACACGACTCGACAGAGTCAGAAACGAGGACGTCAGAGCGGTCACACAGACGGCTCCGATCCAGCTGAAGGCACGAGAGCAGCGACTGCGATGGTATGGGCACGTGCTGAGAAGGCCTGAGGACCACCCAATAAGGAAGGCATTGGAATTCGAAGCAGAGGGCAAGCGACCACGAGGAGCCCCAAAGAAAAGATGGAGGGACGTCATCAAGAAGGACCTCACTGAAGTGAAAGCCACGGCAGAAGATGCAGTGGATCGGAACAAGTGGCGACGTCTAACAAGAACAGCGGACCCTGCGACGGCGCGGGACTAACGCTAGGAAGAAGAAGAAGAAGAAGAAGAAGAAGAAGAAGAAGAAGAAGAAGAAGAAGAAGAAGAAGAAGAAGAAGAAGAAGAAGAAGAAGAAGAAGAAGAAGAAGAAGAAGAAGAAGAAGAAAAGAAGAAGAAGAAGAAGAAGAAGAAGAAGAAAAGAAAGAAGAAGAAGAAGAAGAAGAAGAAGAAGAAGAAGAAGAAGAAGAAGAAGAAGAAGAAGAGAAGAAGAAGAAGAAGAAGAAGAAGAAGAAGAGAAGAAGAAGAAGAAGAAGAAGAAGAAGAAGAAGAAGAAGAAGAAAAGAAGAAGAAGAAGAAGAAGAAGAAGAAGAAGAAGAAGAAGAAGAAGAAGAAGAAGAAGAAGAAAGAAGAAGAAGAAGAAGAAGAAGAAGAAGAAGAAGAAGAAGAAGAAGAAGAAGAAGAAGAAGAAGAAGAAGAAGAAGAAGAAGAAGAAGAAGAAGAAAAAGAAGAAGAAAAGAAGAAAAGAAAAGAAGAAGAAGAAGAAGAAGAAGAAGAAGAAGAAGAAGAAGAAGAAGAAGAAGAAGAAGAAGAAGAAGAAGAAGAAGAAGAAGAAGAAGAAGAAGAAGAAGAGAAGAAGAAGAAGAAGAAGAAGAAGAAGAAGAAGAAGAAGAAGAAGAAGAAGAAGAAGAAGAAGAAGAAGAAGAAGAAGAAGAAGAAGAAGAAGAAGAAGAAAAGAAGAAGAAGAAGAAGAAGAAGAAGAAGAAGAAGAAGAAGAAGAAGAAGAAGAAGAAGAAGAAGAAGAAGAAGAAGAAGAAGAAGAAGAAGAAGAAGAAGAAGAAGAAGAAGAAGAAGAAGAAGAAGAAGAAGAAGAAGAAGAAGAAGAAGAAGAAGAAGAAGAAGAAGAAGAAGAAGAAGAAGATTGAACAACTTCTCATCTGCATTCATTCGAAGCCTTCTCTTGTGAGTTACCACTGGAGCAGAAGACTGAAGTCAAATACGAGTATAGTCATTTTAACATGGCGCTAGGCTTTTTCTCGTATGAGACCTCAAACTTGGGTCGTTAGTGTTCCTCCAAATGAGTACAGGTAATAGAACAAGGCAAACGAATTGTTCACTGACACGAAACAAAATAAAGCATTTGTGCTCAATTCTGGGAGAGGAATGTCAAAAAGTAACAAATAAAATGCAATTGCAGAAAGACGACGGCAACGTGCTCTAGAAAGAATCCTGGTCAGAAAGCAATGTATCATTACATTCATATTTTCAGAAGTGAGTTGCAGTAATACTAAAGTAGAATTCAGTATGCTTCAGGTCGCCGTAAGTCGCACTTGAGTCATCCTGGATAGAGTCACTACCAGTCCTCATCAATTCTTCGCTTATCGGATGGCGAACTGCTTGAAGCCTCACGTTTATTCTATGACCATCCTCGTCCTAAACGGAGCTCTTCTAAAAAACTGGATTAAGCATTCCAGTTCTCTTTCACATATACCGATCAGAACTTAGATTTATTCTCTGCGTTTTACCTTACCAGAGAACTCTTCGGGTCTCCTGCAAATATGCAATGATATTCGAAGTCATCACCTGGTTTATAATAAAGGCATGGCGCTATTCTACAAAATTTTAGGGCAAAGTAATATTCGAGCATACTGTGCACCTACCGACCTCAGCGGCTAGCGGCTTTCAAATACGGGGCGCACTTCCGAACACCCGTCCCAGTAGTGCCCTCCCTTCTTCTAACTGTACCCGCAGGTCATCCCTTTCTTGCTTTTTTCCATGTTTATGCTACCTAGGCGTCTACCCTTGACTATAGATGGGCTGAGGGAGTCATCAGCTTCAAACAGGTCTTTCCCACTTCGTTGCAATACTTTTTTCACACCTCCGTCTTTCAGAGGGCTTGATGTTGAAGCCTCATGTTCCCTTGCAGGCTGTCCTTAATCTACTCTAATCTCGAATTTTCTTCCATTGTTCGTTGCGGCGACGCAATTTCATTGTTTTTCTTCGATATGCGTCGTGAGCCGTAGCTTCCTTACTACGATCAGAGGTTTTCCTCAGTTCACTAACGGTGAATTTGTCTTCTTCAGCGTTTTTCGTGCACTGCTTCATAATCGTATCATTCGCAGCTCTCATTCTCTGCATCCACTTCTTGATCTCCTCGTTCTGGCGTCTAATATACTCTTGCAGATCGAGCTTCGATGTACGTACGAATACCAGCCTGGGCGATTTGCCCATCTCACCCACAATAACGAGTACTTCTTACCATTCATTATACTTACTAATTCGAAAAACTCCGTAGTCGCCATCAACACTGCTCCTGTTTTCCTGAGCGTCGCTTGCAAATATTTGAGCCCACTGAGTAAGGAAACGCTCCTGTCCTTTTGTAGGATGTTGTATTTGTCGCGCGTGAGTCGTGCTAGCTGGGTCATAGAGCATTCATCTAGCACTAAATCCCGCAGTAGCGGAGTCAGTGCTGTATGAGCTGTTCTCAAGGTGTGTTTGCGATCTTTCGTCTATAACGCTTCCCTGCTGAGTTCGTTCTGAAGAAGGGCTCTTGTGATGTCAGCGAGATGTGCTGTGAAATTACCTATCAGCGGTTCCGTTCTCTTTACTCTGTCAAGGAAGTGGGTGGTCAGCAGAATCTTCCTTAATGCATATGTGATGCTCTTGTACTATGATCTCAACGACTTCAAGAAAGTTCCTCCTCTGTCTTCGACATGCAATCTCGTTGTAGTTGATCTACTGCCATCGGTGAAGAGACAACGACTCTTATGACTCAAGAAACCAGCGAAAGCGCAGAATGAGTTTCGGCCTGGAAGGTATGCAGTATTAGAGAAAAAGGTGGGTAGTCGGAAGGACTAGTTGGAAGCCCACAGCCTTAGCTTCTTTGCTTGTCATTCCTCTTCGTGTCCGCATATCAAGACCGGTGAAGCCGTGGTCACGGAGTTTCTCTTTTTCAGAAACTTTCAGGAAATCCAACCTGTGGAGATTGTTGTCGAAATGCCGTCATATGTGGATGAGACGCCGTCCGTTTCCTGACTGCTTTGTGCCGTATTCCGAAACCTCCAGCATTCCTTTACTGCGTTCTAGGGGCTTCATAGTACCCGTCACAGTATGTTCCGCTACTATTATAGAACTGAAGGTCCCACATCTCATTCCTTTCCAACTACTATCGAAGTCTTCGTTATCTATATTAGTGTTTTTCATGAGTTCTTTTGTTTTCTTTCATTTTCCTGCATCACTGTGCAATTAGTTTGTTCTTCTGACCATGTGGCGCACTTTTTGGTGTATTTGAAAATAAAAATAAAAATCAATAAAAAGAACCGTATTTCTTCGGTTGTCTTATAATTATCTGTTCATTGCACTCGAACAGGCTGTACCATCTTTCTGACATGCTTTTCAACGACACTATTTTTTATGAACGCCGGTTAGCATCGCCTGAAAGAAGGGCGGATGCGCGATCGATCACTCCAGCAACAAACAAACTTACAATTTCTAGAGCCATGGCAAAACATCATTGAGTCTTTATACTCTGAGAAAAATCACTGCTTCGAAGGTAGTTCACACACCGTCAGCTTTCCTTTTTGTACGCGTCACTTCATAATGGGATTCTCAGCACCCGAAGCACCTCTGCAGTCTCACAGCAAGAGTAATAATACATTCCCATGATTTCGGGGAGAATTCGAATTCGTCCCGATTAGGTATGTACTGAGATGGTCCAAGCCTCAACATCTAATATTGTACAGTTCCCTCTAGCTTCTCAGCAGTCGACTGTACAACAATGTCACTGGCGATGAGAAGTTGGTTCTCTGTGTTCATCAATCCTGCACGTACTAGGGCTCCATTCCAATAGGTGAGAGCCGAAAGCAGTCTTGCCCAAAGGAGGAGGTTTTGGTATGCGGTGAAGTCCCTCTAACTCAATCAGTTTCTCGTTTTGAATCACTCTGGTTGCCAGGCGGATTCCATGTAGAAAGGCTACGGGAAGACAGGAGTTCTCAACCGGGAACTACTACAAACTGATTCCACAAGGAATGTGTAACACTACATTCAGCAACATGATTGCGTCTCCATTGAGCTGGGATGATGATTAGTCCTCGGCTCTTTTTTATTCCGTATGGTTCCACTCCAGAAAAAACAAATACTGTTGGATTGTCAGCTTCTCCTTGCTAGCCCTATGCTCTCAATGCATTTGTGCAACAACTACTCAAGCGAATCACTTTTTCGAGAACTGAACATCCGCAGTCGCTAGCTGAACTTTGTAGCGCTGAAAAAGCGTAAAAATGTACTAAATTGTTTGTTCTCCTGTAGGCGAATCAGGGATACGTTGGAGCACTCATCAAAGGAAACTGAAACATATTCGTCATATTCATATTTTGTTTCACAAAACGTATGAGAATAACGATAGTGGAGAAAAAAAAGCAAAGGTCTGTACTCGAATACAAGCCCCTAGGTTGGCTCTCACCACTTGTTTCTGAAAACACGTTTCACAAATGTGGGAAAGTCTGTGGTTGCATGTCTGCTCACAGACATCAAGAAAATAGAATCTTTTCGTGCGACATAGCAATGCGCGGTTTAGCATTTATAGGCTTGAAGGCACGCTTTTAGTCTGGAAACGCAGATGTGGTGCTGTACTATGGAAGGGACTAAGAGACTCATAAATGAAAAGAAAATGAGAAGAGAACCTAAAAGCATCTCTTATAACACTTTTTTTGCCTAACCATATCGGCAGAATCAGATGACTGGACAATCTCGTCTAGTCATCTGAGCCTCTGTCAATGAACCGTACAATCCCAAGAGCGATATTGAAGCTTCCAATTTATGCAGCTTATCCGGTAGCATCATTTCTTTAGGAAAGAAAACGCTCCCTCAGGCCGGAGACTGCAGGCGGAGAATTTGACGGAAAGAACGCGTCACTTAGGTGAAGTTGCGCCATACTGATTTTGCGTTGTAACTCCTGCCGTGAAACTAGTTTAAAGCTATCCACGGCAGACCACAGTACCTTCCCCACACAATCTTTAACATTTCCATAGCTCATGGCGTACACCTTCAATCAAATGCCTTACACTCACCGTCGAGAACGGTACCTGCTATGTAAGAGTTGAACGGGGCTTGAAGGCAGTGACAATGGGTACCGTCTCCGAAACCCGACGGCGTTACGCTCAAAGACTGTGACAGCGTGTTTGCTGAAATGTTTTGGTACGGCACTTGTGTCCGTAACAAAACACTTCAGCAACACGCAGTCAGAGGTAAAGAACATTCAAAAGTAAGAAGCTGCAAAAAGCCCATCTGGCTATTGTTGGACTTGCGACAGGCCGTATGGCTGCGGGGCGAAGTCGGGAGATGGCACAGGATTATCACTGTCTCTTGCTTTGTTCTCGTGCCTTTCAGAGCAAGGAAACTTGCACGTTACAGCAGCTACAGCAGACACATTCAACTCGAAGGTGGCAAGGATTGCTTTTGAAACGATCGCAGGTAGTAGGTACGGAAGGTAAGTCGACAATCAACAATGTTTTAGTGAGCTTACAAGTGGAGAGGGGAGGCGCTCAATAAGACCCTAGCCAGCCACTTCGGCGACGGGGGCGTTTTGCTTTTTCACTGATTCACTACTTCCGCCTCCCAAGTCTGGTCCCTCTCATTCTGGTGATACCTGTAAACTCTTGTGAAGCTGGAGCAAGCTCGTCTAGCCACCATGGTAAAACGTGTCAACTCAAGAAAAGGCTATCTAGATGGGTCGACACATCGATGGGAAGAAAATGCCCTCCACCCTGCGGAAGGGCACGATAGTCTGAAATACGCGAGAAGAGAGCAGTAAACGGACGCTGAGAGAGCACAACGACATGGCCACGACATAGGCTATATAGGCCAGCATGGGCTCAACACTGGGGTGATAGGCAGTAGAGGCCGGCATAGGCCTAACGCTGAAGTGTTCTGCGCGTTGCTTACAGTTTTCAAGTTTTGGGTGCGGCACGTGTGGTACAGTCTCCAGGATCACACACCGAGTCATTCTTTGACCCTTGTAGCTCCAGCCTTAGTTCATCGCGTCAAGCTCCTGATGATGAGCAGCCTCTTGAGGAGTGTACGGCTCCAGCCTTAGTTCATCGCGGATCAAGCTTCTGATGAGGAGCAGCCTCTTGGGAAGAGCCTAGCAGTGGGATAAGCATGTACTCAAGGCACGCAAGCGAATTATTGACTTAATGAGAAAAGCAGCGGTGAGGCAAGTGCTATTCTTCCAACTATTCACATCCCTATTCATATCCACGATATGCTCCCATCTTGCATGTCGGTTTTTTGGCCAGAAGTAATGCGGAGAATTTTTGGGGGGCGAGTTTTTCAATTTTCAATGGATATAGCTTCGTTAGAACATAGCATAGAACGGTGAACTACACGACGCCGGGAATCAGGAGGCCTTGCCTTCCTAATGAAAGCAAGATCTTCGCTGTAAGTTAGCTACAGCTAAAACTCGCCCATCGAGGATTTCGCTTTGAAAGTCAGCTTCAGCTGCAGATCTGGATCTATATGGGGATCTTTTCTTATAAAGCCGTTATTCCATCTAGAAAGCCTGAGAAGCTCTCCATCTCCTCATGTGGTGAATGGGATGTGCACCACAGAGGTGCTGGCCGTGCACCACAGAGGTGCTGATCAGACTTCTATAGGATGCGCCATGTTCTTGTCTTCCATTACAAAAGCATCTCCCATTATGCACGCTATGACGCTGCAGTTAATACTGACCTATGCAAATACGACCATCTCCCTCTCAAGGGAGACCGAGTACGACCTCCGTTGCAGCTTTGGTGAGGTATGCGTGACCCACCAGGTTTTAGACCTGCATTCAAAACCGGTAGACGTGCCTTCAGGTATCTTGTATATCTTGTTGTGAACCGTGTTGGAAGGACAGCCCACAGCCGGACATTTTATGAGCCGTCTCACAACAACCAACAGCGACTTCTCGAGAGCTTACTCTATCAAATTCTCGCAGACAAATTTGCAGATATTTGTAATTTGTAGCTGTTTCTATATGAATACTTCGGCGACGTATCCGTCACAACCTGCCAACATATTGTCATTTTCACTTCGAATGAATGAAACTAATGGGAATTTATTAAAACGATTCTGTCTCTGTGTGACCAGCCATATTAGCAATCCAGTCTTGCGATTTCGTTTTATAATTTTGCACTAATGGGAATGGTGATTGAATTTTCTGCGGTGAACATAAGCGCCACCTCCTGTTGCAAAATGACCTATCCTGTTCGCCCTCGGAATGTTCTTTATGACATCGAGCCCAAATCATTTTCATAGCCTGGTTTCTTTCATGGATTTTCTCTGCCATTCCAGCTGTTGATGTTTCATGTTCACCGTAAAAAATCGATCCTCCTGGAGACGTCCCTTTGAACACCTTAACTTCCCTCCTTTTGTAGCTGTGACTGTGATCTCTTCACTTGTCTTGTGTGTGTCTTGCTATAATTCTTTCAATGTGGCTCAACGTTACCACTAAATTGTTTCCTTCAGTGGTCTCTCAAGTGTTAGCATTACGGCCTACCCACTGAGCACCTTACCCTTTCGCGATTCTTACGAGAAAAGAATCGGTCAAAATACCGAATACCCTAATATTGTGAAGCCAACTGTTCATAACCGTAATTCGATGTCCTGATCACGAGTATGACATTCGTTTGGCGTCATTTGGCGCTACTATAGATATCGTGGCGTTAGTGGTTATGTTTTGATATACATTATATACCCATTACAGTGAACACTTGATGTCACCGCAATGAAAGGTCCCTACCTGCGACCTTTCCGCTGCTGGTTGTTTTCTTCCCAGATCGATCTATATCCGATCACCATTAGTGAAACGGGCGGCTGGAGGCGGGGTCTTCATGCCCTGCGACTGATTGTAATCTCACATCTATAGGTATCTAACAATAAGTATAAGCACTATAAGTAACATAGTGCAAGTGCTGCACATGGAATTGCAAATTTACCGCTGCTAGACCATCATGACGTGTGATTCTCCCGCCTGCAACTATGCTTACTGGTCATGCTTACTCCAATACCAGTGGCCAGACGATATTTTTATGATGGCCTCTTTGCGTAATTTCCCCTTTTTCGAAGACACTTGTGAAGAGGTTTTCATTGCACTTAAGTACCGTCGCAATCCTTAAATGTTTGTGACTTTTTTAGAGTTCCCACAAGCGGACCTAATGACACACTTCGCTTAGGCTTAGGCTCAGAATTTGCTCAGGCTTAGGCTTAAAATTTGCTTAGGCTTAGGCTTAGCTCGAAGGGGCGGAGTTTGCCAATTTTTGAAAAAGTCTAAAAATCGGAAATTTTGATCGGCATTTCGCGGTGGGCGGGGTCTCCCGTGGGGGCGGAGCCTACAAGCGAACTTAATGACGCACTCGGGGCCCCGCCTGTCCGGGCGGACGCACGCATTCACTGTAGCGGCTGCTGGACGAGTTTTCCGGGGCTCTTTTGGCTACTGCGGCGGTTGGACGAGTTCCGCGGCGCGTGGTTTATTTGGGATGTGGTTTCGCAGACAAACCTACTGACACACTTCCATGGCCGGAACGGAGCTTGGACGAGTTTTCCGTGCCATTGGACGAGTTTTCCTGCCCGTCGTACAGCTCTTCGCGCGGTAGTTTCTGGCGGCGAGTCGGCGCGAAATAGCACGGTGCGGCGTGGGGCGCGGCTACGAGCGGACCTAATGACACACTTGACCAAAAACCGGCAAGGGGACCCCTTTAATCTAGTTTTTTCGTTGTGCGGCCCGAGCGGAGATGAAGCGAAAATGCCGTGAAATGGCTCAAATCGGCGAAGTTGTCGAAAAGAATCACTTTGGATGAAAATTATAAGGTTCTCCAGGAGGCGTTCCACTCATGATTCCTTACCTCTCAGAGTCTTTTGCAAAGGATGTAAATCGTGTCAAAGAGGTGGAGGTAAAGAGATCCCAATCCCCTGATATTTCGACCACCGCTTACACTACTCGTCTCCCCACGTCGTCACGAATTTACGATGGCGGCGAAAACTGTGAATCCTGCCAGGAGGAACGAAAGATCTGCCTCTTAATGAATACCGTGTACGAAGTGGAGTGTGCGTCATGTTCGGAATTCTACATTGGCGAAACTGGACGACCACTCTACAAGAGGCTTGATGAACATCTAAGGGCTTTCCGGAACCCAGCCAGCTATCCGGATAATCCCTTCTCGAGACACCGTTCCTCGCGCCACACGAACGAACGTGCCCCTGAACTCAGGGTGCGCGTAATCCACAGGAACATATGTGACCCGGTGGAGAGGAAAATAAAGGAGGCGTTGGAAATTCGAAGAAGGAACCCACCGATCAACAACAGGGAGGAGTTAAAGGACAATGGAGCTCATTGCTGCACCGTGATGTGACATCACTGGTGATACGTGACATATGACAAATAGCAGTGTATCACCATCTTGCCACTGCTTCGCCTTTCTAGCTGTCTCATTTCTATAGGAACAGCTGGGGAGGTAGGTCAATGTCGCGTACTCCTTGTTTTCGCCCATCATTCAACCATCTTGCAGCAAACTCCCGACCCACTCCATCCCGGACCCACTCCAACCCAGGCCCTACCCCTGTAGGAAGTCGGTCAGTTGTTAATTAATTGATTGCTTTCCCTCTTCGAATATCTTGCGATGTATGTATAATAGTAGGATTGTTGGTGCAGGCTTTGTACATATATATTTGTAGCCTGAAGAAGGGCTTAAGGCCCGAAACGTCGCCGAGAAATAAAAGACTTAGAAGAGTTTCATTCCATCAACCCAGAAGAAGACAATTTTCATTGGTAAGCTTTCGCTGTGGTAACAGCTTCTTCAGACCTCAAATAAAATACAGCATACATAGTACTACAAATCTTTACAACAATAGAGTTGGTCGAAGTACTAACCAGACTGGAGTTCTTCTTAACAATAAAGTTGCTAAGGTCTGTAATACAATACACTGAATGCCTACAACTGACAACAACTGCAGTAAATACTACTGCAAGAAAAGCTTGCATTCCTGCGATCACAAGTGCATACTCGATCTTAGCACTTTATCTCACCTGATACAACTCCTGCCGAAACGTTGCACAGTGACTGGAACGGACGTAGTGGATGAAGATATGGAGGCTTTGCTAAACCTTAGGACCCTCGTTTGCTGTATCAACATCCGTAAACCAGGAAGTAATGGATTCAGTGCTCTGTGCCTTCCACAAATTCGCCCACCAGATTCGATGGAGGGAGAATTCAACTCCGACTGTCCTGGATAGGCTGTCAACGTTCGCAGCATCGATACCCTTCCCGAAAACATCGTTGACAGCTCCAAAACCAGTCCCACCTCTGGCATCACTTCAACTTAACCTGGTGCAAATTTACGCAAGCGAGACGTCAGCAAAGTTTGCATCCAACTTACTGTGCAAGAGAGACGTGGTTGAAAAAGCTCCAGCTTTTGAAAAACGACCTTCGATATAGTGTGAGTGACAAGAGTGGAGACTTTGTTGTCCTCACACAATCAATGGATAAAAGTCTAGGTCGGCAGTCTCTCTCGGATAGCACGACGTACCAAATGTCATCATTTCGAGAATTCGAAAAAGTCTCTGATGAACTCCGGCGCACAACAACACGGATCCTAAGCAAGATTATGGATAGGAAAACAACCAGGCGTTTTCTTCTCACATACCCGATGGTGCCAACGTATTACGCATTGGTCAAGACGCACAAGTTCCCGGAAGAAGTTGACTTACGTCGCATCGACGA
>MU916362.1:0-11349 GCA_036418165.1 Cooperia oncophora | reverse complement strand
CGTGGTTAGTCGAAAAGTCAACATGAGATTCTCAAATCACGCACCTGAGTGGCCAGAGGCGCAAAGTATGAACGCAGCCTAAGATTTCCGAGCCTTTTTCTGCTTTTTGAGGTTTTTGAGCTCAAACTGTACATTGTCCAGTGTGCGCAGCTCACTGTGTGGACCATATCGCATTGGATATTGCACCATGATTTTAATAAAGTAGAATGAGGGGCACATTCCAAAAAGGGTTTGATCAACCGCGAAGGCTTGGTCCTTTCGTTAATTGTTGGCAAAGATAGAGCACCATGTACGTTTGATTAAGACATGAATTCATCCCTCCATCTATTTCTGGTGAATTTTGTCCATTTGTAACTGCGATTCTACTGTTTATGTTCTCTTCTCATTTCGTGGAACTTTTTTCATTTTTTTATTCATTTGAAGATTCCGGTTTTGAAGAGTCCTTAGTTGACCTTTCTGCTGGACGCGGTACACTAAACACCAGGAGTTTTTCCTTTCTTTAAGGCAGTATCTTTCCTGTTCAGCCTTTGTCTCTCTTATTTGTACAGCATTCGTGGTTTAAACGCACAACGGGGTCGTATCCGGTACTGTGCAGGGAGGGGATCGTATAGTGCTACAAGGAAAAAATTTACTTTTTTTCTTATTTCCCCTTTGTTTTCCCCGCGCCCACTACCTCCCCTACCTGTTGACGGCGCGGCAAAATTGCTGTTCGGCTATTGTAGCTATTCACGTAGCTTATCGTTGAACGGATCCCCTCCCTTCCTCTTCCGCGTGACGAGGAAAGTTTTCGGAAAACGTTGGTGAGGACATGTACATTATGAAGGAGGTCCCATTGAGGGAGAAAATTTGGGGGAGCCAAAATGTTACACAACGCCCTTTAGGGATCCACAGCGGGGGGGGGTCGAAATTGCTCCCTGAAAGGACTAAATTATTATAATAAATTATGTTGAATTATAATTATTTGTAGATGCTTCTGAGAAGACCAGTGAAAAAAGGTGAGATTTTTGGAACAAAAAAGCCTGGAAATGTGGTAGGAACTTGGGAGAATCTAGGAAAAGTGCGGGGTGCGGAAGGGTGTCGTACCAGTAGGGCTATGGAGGGGTCGTAGTGTTTTGCAAAAAATTTCTCCCAACAGCTGGAGGTGCCCCGGCCCTGATTGAATTATCTGAACCGGTTCGATTTCTACTTCTACCTTCAATGTCAATTTTGTATTTTCTTTCTCAGCAGTAGAACGAAAAGGAGCAAAATAAGGCCCCAAAAGAAATTTGCCCATGTTTGTCGCAACCGACATCTGCCGTTGGGGGAATCTTCGCAAAATACCACCCCTCCCTCCTCCCCCCTCCCCCCCCCCCCTTTCTCAACAATTCATCCTCTGGTGAGATCCCCCTTTTCCATGCTCATCCTACCTGCCATCTTCCCAAACTTTCCCAAACTCCTACCACTTTTCCAGAATTTTTTTTCAAAGCCCCTCCACTTTTCAAAACTGCAGTCGAGCAGATGGGGAGGGGCGGGGGGGAGAGTGGATTGGTTCATAGCGCACTTGAAACTTGAAGCAGGAAAAACCAAAAAAATGACAACGAAGGGAAACTTTCTTTTTCTTCTCGATGTTAAATACGAGCCCCCCTCCAGCGATCAAATACGACCCCCTAGCTGGGAACCCTCAATAATGACGTGTCCTGCCTGTGAGTCGATTTTTTATTGTCTCAATAGCTGAAGCACTCTGGCCCATTCCAAGGGCCGTTATCAGCGTTCGTACGGCATTAGCTGTACGATATCAGCACTCCCCCTTCCTGTATCGCCATTACGACGTCTCTGTCGTATTTGTTTGCCATATCGCATTATTTGCAAATGTGAGAGTCATGCCGTCGTCGTTGTCGTCGCTCAGTGCATCTCAATGCCCTGGACCGTTCTTTCCAGCCCCTTCTGGCCGACTAGCACAGGTTTCCCCTAGTTTCTTGCTTTCAGAAACCATTGAGGTCATTGCTCAGAAACTCCTTAATTTTTCGGCAAACTTGAAATACCAGTTTGGATCAGACTGTAATCCACTATGATGACGGGATACGACTGAAGCAGGCTCGTAACCCACTCGTCTATCCACGAGGCCAGTTCCCCATCACTAATACTATTTCGATGATATCCGTCGGCTCGCATTACCTCAGAGCGCGGATTGTGTCAGCGATTATTGAAGTACCAGTCATCGATCACACCTCAAACATGAGTTACTCGCGAACTACTCTTTCCTGAAAAGGGGTTGAGTTTGTCATTGCGTGGTCGTCCGCTCTCTTTCGTCTCGTTCTCGGCACTCTTGAGTGTGCGAACATTTCTTCGGCTGAGAGTTTCTGTTGAATAAAAGCATCGATTCGCGGCCCACAACGATTCTCAGCTACGAAACAGCTGTGAAAATGCATTCACTCACGAATTCTGCCGCCGTTTTTCACACGGGATGCCCGCCGATGTGTTCTTCACGACGCGCCAAGCTCAAGACCCCCTCCTATCGCCGCCCATTTTGTCATTCTGCGGCGAACTAATGAATCGTTTCCCGAAGCTATAAAATGTCACCGGCACCTGTGTTGTTAGTGCGGTAATGACGAGCGAATTTGAGCGTTAACCCACACCACTGCCGCACCACTGGCAGCTGTAACGACACAGCTTTCAGCTATGAATCGGAAAGGAAAAACGACCTGTTCAGTGTATTGAGAGGAAGTGCAATGCCATCCCATCCACTACATCTCTTTCATTTTTCCTTCATGTTTGCTCACTGTATGCCGAGAATTCGATTTCGAAATCGGCTCGTATATTTCATTTTCTGTATGAGCCATGGGACCACTGGATTACTGGAGGACCAATATAAACGACCTTCATGCAGTTCGTACCGGGAGAGCAAAAAGGGGCGTCCCGGTGACGGCTGCGTATTCCCGCGCCAGGTATCTTCTCTTATGCATGATTCCCTCCCAAATGGAGGCCCACAGCCTTCGCAGGTTCGCCTTTTGTTGCCGTTAGATGAAGAGATTCATCTTTCCGAGACTACTTTAAGAATTTCTTGAGGGTGCTGTGCAACTGGGAAGTTCTTAAGGATTGTGGCCGTATTTTTAGTCTCAAAAGAGAATCCTAGCTCACTTCCTGAGAGGTACGCTGATAAATCCCGAAGTGTTTGGAGATTTCTCGAAGGAAGGGAAATTTCACCTTTGTGGGGAAGTTCATGTTTCCTCTCCTTTCCTCACGACCATCCCCTCTCCTGGATCAAACTTTCCTTTGGGGAAATAGACTTGAACAGTGCATGCTGATGGCGTTGCACTTTCACACAAAAGGAGCCGTATTCGAAGCCATGGTGAGGAGAGGTCGTGCTGAGCAATCAATCTTCCTTATCGCCGTGATGTATTACTTCTGATTCCTTCCCTTTACGTCTATCTCTGAGTGCGCGACGAACATTCCCTGGCCCCGGTACCACCGTTAATGTAGGGCGCCTTTCGCAGGTCTCATAAACCGCTTTTCGGGGAAATGCTGCGTTACAATCCTTCGGCAAGAACCGAACGATGGTCTTCCTGACATCCGGAATCACATATAAAAGACATTTGAGAGATGAAAAGAAAACGTTGTAGCAATTCGATGCGCTTTTTTCTCTCATGGGCTATATTGCTCGCACTGAGAGGGCTGAATTCTTCCTGTTCCTCTTCACTATTTCGTTCAGTCGTACTCCAGCCAGTGAATCTGAAATAACTTCATACGCATCAGATCGAAATCTTTTCTTTAGAGAACATCCTATTTTCTGAGGTATAAGGCGCACCTTTTGAAAAGGGGTAGCCTTCGAAAAAGCTGCGGCTGGCGCTGCGAGGTTTTCTTTTTAGACTACTCACTTTCTCAGGTGTTTTTTTTCATGTTCTTGATCTATGTGAATGATTTGTTTTGAATAATTAGTATTCGAAACCCATCAAGAAGATCGAAAAGGGCTAAAAGAAGAACTGCTGCGTTAGGGAAGCTTTTGAATTCTTTGCCGCGTTCGTCTCTGCGCCCATGCTAATAAAGGCGCCTTATGTCCCAGAAAATCGGGAAGTCAACAGGCTTCCATATTGGGGCCCGGATGCTTTCCAAGGATTGAACTTGATTAAGTAAATACTGATGTGGTTTTATGTTTTTGAGGCCCTTGAGAAAAAAACACTGAAACGGTGGCGAAGACTGATAGTGTCCTTACCCGAAAGCGCGGGTGCGAGTTCGGCCAAGTCTCGTCAGCACTTTACCCATAACTCAGTGCTCTTCAGGTAAATGATGTCCGATCCCACTTTGGTGAGAATTTGCTTTTTCCTCCTCATGCGATCCTTTGTGGTTCCGCAACCCTTCTATCGTGAATCAGGCAGTAAACGTAACATCAGTATTTAACCAGATAGAGTTTTGCTGTGTGCCTATTCTATGTATGTAAAAGGCATTCACTGAGATAAGCAAACATGGAAAACCCAAGTCCCACAGTATGACCCGCACAACACCAATTTGAGGTTGTTTTAGAGCATTGTTTATCTGTTTACTTGTTTATCGAGGCTTGGTGAGGAAACCTCACCGACAATAGGATAGTTCCATTTAAGTCGCTTCTAGGGAAAAGGGTTGTATTCCACTTTTACAAAAAAGTTTGCATAAAATTGAACTGCGCAGGTTTTTGCCAGTTCGTGTTACATATAGCAGTCGGCCGAGTTGTTCCTTGAGTGGGATTTGGAGGCCTAGAAAGATGAAGAGGTATATGAAGTTGGTCTTTGGGGATAGAGGCGAGGTAAACCACCATCCCCTTCCCCCTCCACTACCCAGCCAGCGGCGTCACAAAACTACATAGCCATAATTTTTGATAAGCTGTTCTGATAGTTGGTTGGAGAGCATCCAGCCTCTATCCGCTCAATGCCAGTTGTGTTCGGGAAAACTGGAACGCCTTTGGAGAATTGCTGGGGAGTGAGACGAATTTAAAAAGGTGGTAGGAAGATCGCGAGAAAAGTGAAACCCTCTCCCAACCTCCCTACGATCCTATCACCACAAGAGGGAATTTTGGCAAGTCGTATTGGAAGCGGAGGGTCTTCTATAAGAAGAAATGGGGCTATTGTGACATCACCATCTCACCCATTCCGATGCTACACGCTGGGACTATGACGATGAAGGAAATTGGTCATTCAACACTACTGACCTCTCGTCTACTGCCACGGCACATCATCGTTGGGGTATCCCAACAGGAGGGGAGGGGGCGATCATATTTGCCTTCCGAGAGGAATTTGCGGCGTTAGAATGTTCACCGGTTGATGACTTCTCACAATTTCTCTCGTTTCAGTGCTACTATACCCTCCCCTGCGCGAGAGCCCGATCGTACCAGAGGAGGGAAGTTGGAGGGGGTCGTATCGAGGCTAGCACTGGAGAAGCTCGAAACAGAGGCCTAGCTTTGCACGGACTCGACCAAGATGCCCAACTGATGATGTGCCCTGTCCCCGTGTCCCTAAAGATCTCGCCTATCCTCTCACCTTTCTATACTTTAAGTTCTCCCTAACATTGGGAATTCATTCGTGCTACGGTCGAGAAAAAAGTGTTCGTGTTGACCTACAACTTTGTCTTCATCTTGCCTTGTTATAGTGGGTCGAGAATAGTAGGTTAGGAGGACCCAAATCGATGGTCCACTACCAGACTAAGGATGGCACCTGGACTTTCAGCCGTGGACTGCCTCGACCAGTACCCATTCGACGCTTTCCCTTTGTGGAATTCCTTCTGTATCGTTATCGTTGTACTTGTCACAAATGCAAGACCAGTCGGTTTTTCTCCGATTCCCTCGCTATTTGCGAAAGAACCACTCCACAAGGAGATAAAAATAGTCATTTTTGGTGTAAGTTTTAAGTAACCACCGCCGCCTCAACGACTCGCTCCCAGTCCCCAGAAAATTCTCTTGCACTGATCCCTCAGTTTTTCCGACAGGTGCGAATAAAACGCTGTTCATTGTTGTTTTTTCGAATGTAGTTCCGCCAGCTGTTGCAGCAGGAATACCAGTGTCGCGGGAGCTCGATGACGGTCCGGTCTTTGTCAACAGACATCAGATGCCACCCGCTCTTCGCGTGCAGGATTATTATGGGGCCTTCCTTAGCGACCCCTTCTTCCACCCTTTTCTTCCGTTCTTCCTTCTGTGGACTTATACACCTTCCTCATTCCCTCTAGAGTCAGCCTACGTGACCACTGGTGCAGCTCGGATTCAGCGGTGCTCTTTCCTTAAATACGCCCATTTTGATACAAGCTTAGGCAACATGGTCCAAGAAGAAACTCTAGAGAGAGTAAAAAGAATCTTAGGTGGTCAAGACGAAAAAATAGCCAGAGAGCTAGCTTACTAGCAATATGAAAGCTCACGACCCTAGCCTCTGTGCAAACCTGCCTCTCTTCTTTATGACCACACGCTCTGAATGGAGTACCCAAATGATATAGTGAGATACTTAGATGACTTTGCACTGCTATTATTTGAAATGTCATAATTTCTGGGAAACTGTCCCTCGAAAGCCATCATTTCACCGGCCACCCGACAATCTCCTCGTTTCTAATGAACTACTACGGAGTACACCTCTAGAGACCCATTTTCCGCGTCACTGGGCGTTCTAAACACTATCCGCTACAAGGAAGGAAAACAGTTATGGGTGCCAGTGACATTTTGCTGAAAATAATGAGAATCCCTTGAAATCACTTGTGCATATTTCAAAGCCGTAAACGCATGTGTGGACGAGTTATGAAGCATCAGTCGCGTCTTTTATTTGACTCTACTTTTTCTTTTTCTTGGTTTTGTATGACTTTTCCTTCCCGGTCATCTTGCCATCGTATACTTGTTATCGTCGTAGTCAGTAGGGGCGTTGACGGGAGGCGTGGAATAAGCCAAGCTCGGTCTGCGTTTCCTACCAATAGTGTTCGATCCAAGAAGAAAGCAACCAATGGTAGAAAACGCCGCGGCTGGCCAACCCGTTCTGCATCAGTCATTGAAGTGTGCATTGGACGGAACTGGTGGAAACGAATGATGCGAACGATATGACACAGCATTGTCACTTGCCGGAAGAAAGTAACAGAAAAAACGGACAGGCGCCACGCCAAACCCATCCCCTTGACACACCCCATAACCCGCCAGGCGACGAGACTGTAGTAATCAATACAACTATGAAATATGATGCGAGACTGAAGGATTCTACCTCGCATTGTTTTCCCGCTCAAGCAAAGTGAAGGCGTCCTCCCTTGTTCAGATAGTCTGGCCCTCAGTCTCTGTGAGTGTCTCCCTTTCATGGCTTCACAATAAGTAATGAAAGCGCCGCGCCTCAAGACTGGCAGTTCTGACGCCTCCCTAGTTGTCCCGCCCCGTTGCAAAGTGTTTTTTCCCCACTACTAGTCGGTTACCACTGGATGAACGCCGAAAGCGGATGAAGAGGCGGTATGCGCTTACTGGCATACGAGAAGAGTCGGGGGTAAGGCTTTCGGAGGCTCCTTCAATTAGGGAATTTTCTTTAAATTGAAATTTTGTAGGGCTGTTTTCTTTGTGAAAGTCACTCAGCACGATAGGTTTGCAACTAAAGCCGTATATCCACAGTAGAAACCGCGGTGGCCAGGGTACAGCATCGTTGTGGTAAAACCATAGGGGTTGTACTTTGCCGCTAGGGAGGGAGTCGTATTTGGTTGTTGGGAGAGGAGGGTCGCACGTGGTTTTGAAAGGAGTTTGCTGCGATGGGAAAAAATTCTCTTTCCCGGTTGTCGACTTTTCGCGTGATTTGATTTTTCTGTTTCATGTGTCCTATATACTCCTCTCCCTCCCCGCTCGACGGAAGAACTTGGGGTGACAAATTGGAAAATGTGGGATTGACAGGTAGTTGTTCGGGAAGGGAGGGGGTCGTACTGATACCACCATTTCACACATTACGATGCTGTACCCTTTTGTCTTTGAGGGCACTCTTTGCTGTGAAACGAGCTCAGTGGATTCTATGGTGGGGTTCAACGTTCAGCTAGGCACAAAGGAAATTGATTTGTTCTTTTTGCTAAGATTGCTTCATTCAAATGAACCTGTGTGTGTGTGTTTCCGTTGCCTGTCGCCATCGAAATTCTCTCTTATTGAAGGCTCGCCAGCAATTCACTGCTTTCGGCAGCAATGTCGTTGCTCTCATGATAAAGCGATCTGGTCGCCATCCCTCTAGGGACGATATAATTCCGATTGTACAGCGATTTATGTTTATTTATGAGGCATCGGACATTGTGACATTTCTCGCTTGTTGTCGTCCGTCCGTCCGAGTTTTGCTTTGTCCTTTAAGCACTGAATACTAATTCATTTCACACATCACACATTCGTTCAGCCATCTCTCTTCGTATCAGTTGTTCGGCCGTCAAAATGCCACGTCAAAGTGTCTCCAAACA
This sequence comes from Cooperia oncophora, assembly GCA_036418165.1. Classification (NCBI taxonomy): domain Eukaryota; kingdom Metazoa; phylum Nematoda; class Chromadorea; order Rhabditida; family Trichostrongylidae; genus Cooperia; species Cooperia oncophora. Next base: position 2,967 of record MU916362.1, on the reverse strand, counting down.
TTTGGCTCCACCCAACTCACCTAACGTTTTTTTTTTAATTTTCCTTTTTCTTGAAACAGCACAGGTACGCAGTCTAGTACCCATTACATAACCCTTATTGACTTGTCTTGAATGCCATTGACAGTAATATTTCCCTGGCATTTACGTACTGTGTGGCGCTAACTTTCAACCAAGGCACATTGTACGGGAGGATCCCCAACGAGGGTTGTGGTTGCATTTGGTCGTTGAAGGGAGGGGTAGTATTTGTCTTTGTGAAAAAGGTTTGCGATTATCGACTCAGCTCAGTTTCCTTTATCTCGCGAGCGCTACATACCTCCCCCTTGCCCCCTCTCACCAGGGCACATCATCGTGGGGCTACCCTAACAGGGGGTGGTCTTTGGTGGCTGGGTTAGGGGGAGGGTTCGTACTTGGTCCGAAAAATTCTTTTTCGATAGTTGATTTTTCTTGTTTTTTCCTTGGATGCCATAATGGGAGGAATTGTATTTGCCTTCTGAGAGAAATTTGCGGCGTTAAGAACAATTTTTCCCAGTTGTTGAGTTTTCGCGGTTTGAGCTCGAGCAGCTCGATGGTATCAGAGGAGGGGATTAGAGAGGGGGGAGGGGGTGTCAGCATCTATTATATTTCTTCACGAATAGCTTTTCCTCGTGCTTTGCCAAAGTTGCAAAGAGGTAGTGCAAATAGATATGGAACAACGGTTGCCGAAACATTAAAGGGTATGGAGCCAAAGGCGAGCTAAAGGGTGGTTTTTCCAGGGAAAGGGACCCTAGCATGTGTGAGCCACCTATCATTTGTGGAAAGTTGGAATATGTGAGGTCACAGGTACGCAGAGAAGACAAGAAAAATGAGTAGCTAGCAGCACCCTTGTTGTGCTTTCTAAGACTAAACCTTGGATGGGGGGGGATGCAGAGGCTTTAGCGCCTGGCTCCGCTCAAATACATTGGCACCAGCTAAGCAGCTAACGAACATCACGTGCTTCGTTTTTAGGTGATCTGCTCGAATAGGTTCTATGTGTGAGTGCATTCAGAGCTGGAATGTCGAAAGAAGCGACTGTGAGCCAGGGAATGTATCGCTCTAAGCCAGGAAATAACAGCGCTCTAGGGTGGCTAAACCACTTCGTTTCCGCGGTTTCAATAAACGGCTTGTTCGAAGTATCTGATTGAAACTCTTTCAAACTTTACGCAATAGTAAGCATCATTACTCAGTCCCACCAGAAGCAGTCATGCATTGCGCGCGTCAACAATAGTACGAGTTGAATCATACAATAAAGGGTAGAAACAAAATTGTTCTCAACAAGGCAAGGAAAGTCCACAGATTGCTTGAACTCCACCCTTTGAACTCCACTTATTTTCCGTTTTTGTCCGCCCTCTCTCGTGTAACGTTCCACGGTCACGGTGACCTCACACGTTGCAACTTTTCACGCACAGTAATTGGTTCACTCACACTGGAGTCTCTTCATTGAAACGTCCATCCCAGGTTCCGACGTGGCCAATACGGCCTTCTCCACCTTTGCATGTCCTGATTGCCGCTAGTCGCGATCTGTTTGTGCAGCCACGTTTCACAGCATCGCAGGAAAAAGTTCTGTCAGCACATCACCAAATCGGCCCCATCGGTTTCCCAACGGGGCACATTACCTCATTAGGGGAGATTTTTGCAAAATACAACCCACCCTCCAGAATTTCCTCCTTTGGTACATGGTTTGCGGACCTTATCTCCACGAACCAATCGAAGCGTCTATCCTTTTTTGAATTAGTCACTAGTTAAAGTTTAGCCGGAGGACACTTGAATCATGTGAGATTTCCCACATATCGTATTCAGCGCCTGCAGCGTGCATGAGTTTACGATGAGCCATGAAACCTACGCGTAGTGGATGCGAGGGTAGAGATCAGTAGGGAGGGGCGGGAGGGGGGGGGGAGGATGGCCGGAGGAAACGAACAATTTCCAGCTCATCTCCAATTTTAATATTTGTCTTGACACACGATAATTTGTCGTTGGTTTTGGCGATCTTTCAAAAACGACCGAAGAGCAGAATAGTGACTTGAGGAAATTTTTTGATCGGGGTGAAGTTCAAGGAGATAGTGTGGTCCCCGTTTTCAGCGCCTGCCGTCAGACGGAAGCTAAGCAATTAGGACATCTTCCCCAAGTATACTCAAGTAAGCTATCTGAGATCACGGCAGGGATAACTGCAAACCTACTGATTTCAGAAACGAAATTAAGGTTGCGGAAGGAGGTGATCTAGTGGCAAATGATGCCGTTCGAAAGGGGTGGGCAAGTAGTGACTCGGCTCTTTTCCGTCCTTCCACGATCCGTCAGTCTCTGACACATTCTTTTGAGAGGATATGATAGGATAAAATACTCAGCTGTAGAACCTCCACACATTCAGTCATTGCCCAGGCCAATCACATTCAAACGTCATTGCGATTTCAGTGTAAGCAGAATGCGTGTCGCATCCTAGACAGGGATAAATCAAGGCAGAAACCTTCACTCTTTCATATCAATTTCAAAGGCATCCTCCATAAATGCACCTGACGAACAACTCTAATGTTTTGGTCCTCTTGACGACCGGTTTCTTAAAAGGTTCCTTTTGCTTTCATTCACTTGCATTGATGCCCGTTCGAGACTTGAAGAAAGCAGTCAAGCAGAAACTCATGTTCAAGATTCTTATCTCGTATACGATTGTTGGGCGCAGTTCGGCGATGGGGGGGGGGCATTTGGCACTTTCACTGCTTCACTAGTTCCAGTTTACGAATCTCACTGCGGTGAAACTTGTGAACTCTTGTGAAGCTATAGCAAGCTCGTCGAGCCACCATGGTGAAACCTGTCAACACTTGTCAGCTCTTGAAATGACTTTTAGATGGGTGGAACACGTCGATTGGAAGTAACAAGAGTGCAACATGCCCCCCCCCCTCGGTCGCGGAGCTGCCCCAGTTATTGTACGTCACTATATTATATATGAAGAATTCTCCAAAT
>MU916361.1:0-10376 GCA_036418165.1 Cooperia oncophora | reverse complement strand
TATGTGTGATCTTGCCATGTGTCTTTAAAGGCAGTTGGCACGACAAATCCCTCAAAATGAAAAGGATTAATAGGCAGGACGGAATTCCGCGACCCTGAGCAGGCGCTGCATAATGCCTTTTCCAAGGGAGGTGCCCTTATAAGGGCCCTATCAAGCCACAACATTACGACCCAAACGCCCGCCACGCCCGCCCGCCCACAAATGGACGACCGTTCCTGACGCTCTAATCGATTCATTTGCTAAGCAAATTATGAAGCGAAGGGATTGGTATGAAGCGGCCGTGATGCTGCATGGATATATGAGTACACATATGCAGCCGTACCTTCGGTAGCGGTTATTGGCAAGATGCCTAGGGAAACTCGTCCAAAATCGATTTTCAAGTCACTGAGAACGGAGGCTTTTTCTTCGCAGGATTTTGACCGTTTCACTCCGTTCTTTCGCCATTTCCCCACTATATAGCGCCCTACTAGCATTTTAGGCCGAGCACCAAATCATCGTGCAAACTTTAAGATGGTCAGGAGATGGGAGAGGTAAAGCCTGCGACGCTCTACGGTAAGGAGCGCTGGCCCATGCGCAGGAAGCATGAAAGATAGCTCTTCTCAGCTGAAGTGTAAATGTTGAAAAGGGCCTACAGCTGGGCAGTGTCGGAAATGAGGACTTCAGACGACCTGGTCACACAGACGGTCTCGATCCAGCTACAAGCATGGGAGTGTCGACTATGAGCACATGCTGAAAAGACTTGAGGACCACCACATAAGGGAAGCGTTGGGCTTTGATTTATTGGGCAAGCGATCACGAGGAGCCTTAAGGAAAAGAGGGAATGTCACAAGAAGAACCGCACAAAAAAATGCCACAACAGAAGATGCATTGAATCACAACAATGGCGATGCCTTACAAGAACAGTGCACCCTGTCAGGCTGCGTTTATACTTTGCGGCAGCGTAGCGTAGCGCAGCGTAGCGTAGCGCTTCCAGCGTACGCCAGCGGCAGTGTCGGGGAAAGGATAGATATCGATCTAGCGTTCCCAGCGTCACCAGCGTACGCTAGCGTGCCGCTAGCGCACGTAGCGAGAGGGCTTGCAGCGACGGGGCTAGAAAGGGGCTAGAGAGTATTGAATGTAGGAAAGTACAAAATACTCTCCTGCCTTCAATTACTGGCTCTAGCCCCTCTCTATCGGTCGTGCGAGAGCGCGTGGGAAAAGCGCTGCGAGAAACGCGTGATGGCTCAGGTCGATAACTATGCTCCGTGCCCTCGCTACGCTAGCGTACGCTGGTGACGCTGGGAACGCTAGATCGATATCTATCCTTTCCCCGACACTGCCGCTGGCGTACGCTGGAAGCGCTACGCTACCTGTGCTGCTAAGTATAAACGCAGCCTGCAGGCAGCGTTCACAGTTCGCGACAGCAGCGGCGATCGCCGGCGATCGCGGCGATCGTCGGTGCATGGCAGCGCGCGCCCCAACGCTATTGTGAATGCCGTTGAGTGAATAAGGGAATTAACTTGTTGACCTTCTTACTCTTAATAAGGGCTACTAACAGACAAACTACGACCTTCTACACATAAGCAGATCTGGAATAGAGGTAAGAAGGTTTCACTTCCTTTTAGGTCGGGGTAAGACCAACTCCATTTCCTGGGTGAGCTTCTTTTTTGTTTTTTATTGTTTCAATTTATGCATGCGCCTCAGGAATTCCTATCGTCTAAGCTGTTCCAACTTCCAAAACATTCATAGTTTACAAGTCGAGTTCAAACAACGAAGAAAAAAACGAAATAGAAAGAAACTCTCCTAGGAACCAAAGCACTAATCATTTTACGCGACATCAAGGGGTGAAAACTTCATAAACCTCATGTACAACCTCCGGACGACTTGAAAAAAAAAGAAAGACAATAATAAACGCTACTCAAAAGTGAAGCTCTCGCGCACTTTATGTGCTCATTTCTATCCTAAATAATAAAGAAAATAGAAAACAAAAGCGATTAGCTGGGCTCGCCTTCCCTTGTGTCAAACCAAGCTTCAGTACCTAAGGAAATTGCAGTCAAAGGAAAAAAAGCATAAAATTGAGCCGCTTACCCCCAGAAGCCTTCGGAGCGCAAGTAATAGCGTTGGGGCGCGCGCTGCCATGCACCGACGATCGCCGCGATCGCCGGCGATCGCGGCGATCGCGGCGATCGCTGGCGATCGCGGCGATCGCCGCTGCTGTCGCGAACTATGAACGCTGCCTTCACGGCGCGGGACCAGCGCTAGGGAGAAGAAGGCTGTTGCGAAAGCGCTTGGCGCCCGCGCTACAAGGACCCAAGGAACAAGTTTCCACTTTTCCAGCTACGACGCTACTGCTCGCTTGTTAGATTCGTTTAGTGCTTTTAGGTTACACGTTTGTAGCCTGCATTCCAAACTCTACCGATGTGGTTGAGACTCCATTCATGTTTCATGGAATTTGAAGTTCTTTCCTGGTTGGTCTGCAATAGCATAACTACATAATGAACGTAATACTTTGAATGCGAAGAGTTTAAAGGCAGTTGGCACGATAAATCCCCCAAGACGACTAGGATCAATACTCCTGGCAGGATAGAATTCCGCGACCCTGGGCAGGCGCTGCATAGCGGTTTCCCCGAGGAAGGTGCCCTTATAAGGGCCCTATCAAGCCACAACTTTACGTCCCAAACGCCCGCCACGCCCGCCCGCCCACAAATGGACGACCGTTCCTGACGCTCGTATTCATTCATTTGCTAAGCAAATTATGAAGCGAAGGGATTGGTATGAAGCGGCCGTGATGCTGCATGCATATATGGGTACACAGCGATGATTGGCAAGATGCCTACGGGAAACTCGTCCGAAATCGATTTACAAGTCACTGAGAACGGAGGCTTTTTCTTCGCAGGATTTTGACCGTTTCACTCCGTTCTTTCGCCATTTCCCACTATACGCCCTACTAGCATTTTAGGCTAAGTAGGAAACCATCGTGCCAACTGCCTTTAAAGGCAAAGCTAGCGGTCATTCACCATACCAGTTGAAGGTTTGCATATAGAAGACAAGGTGCTGAGTAACTCGATAGTGAAGAAAAGCAGAAAAACATGCCAACTGCCCCAGATAGAACCCATTTCGATCCCAGTTTGTACGTGCCCATTAACTCTATCTCCAGCACTACGCCCTCATCCGCACAGCTGATTCCCGATAAGAACTCTACGACCGTACAAGTGACGATTTTCATGCTTTTTCGTCCTGCAGCTTCGTTTTTCACGGGTTTTGAGGGCAGAGTCTGGTCTTGAGACGGAGTCACTGGAAAAAGGAGGCGTCACTGAACCTACGTTACGCTACAGCGCCCCTCCCTTACAATTTTTTTGCCGCAAAACCGGTACAAGCTAGTTCGTCCCGGACAGCACTACCGACACCATATTTTCAACTTCTATATCTGATCGCGGACCGTGCCTTAAAAATTCAGAAAAGTATCTCTCGATCTGTTACGGATTCACCACCTGCATAATGTGAATTACAAGGACATCTTAAGTTCGTACCACAGTTGCCATAATTGTTGTGAGAAGATAATACAGTATTGCTCTGATGCCGAGCTTCCTTGACGAACGGAAATCCAGTTGTGAGAGCCCTTAAGCAAGATTAGTTGATTCAGTGTTTTCCCCCATAATTAAAGATACATTGAGTAAGCTATGAGAGGAAGTGGAAACTACATGAAATTCTTCAGGAGTAGTTGAAAATGACGCGACTCGTTATAGCCCTGGGGTGTACATTTGTATCAGTGCGCTTCCTCACTTGTCTGCTCCTTCTCTTTGCATTAGAAGGAGAGTACACCATCCATTCGAAGGTTGGAATGTGTGGCAACTCTCCCGCTCAGGCCATCCAGCATCTAATGTTCACTGCTGATGATAGATGGAGTGTCGCGAAGTTCTACTGCAACGAAGATCTTCTTGTAAAAAGGACTTATTAAGATTTCCATGAAGTTCTCACTCCAATGCTGAATGCTAGGGGTAATGGAATTCGATTTACCCACAGTACCTAAGCTGTATACACGACGAGCGCGGTGATGGTGAACTGGCCTACCAATAGCATTGCACGTCTCCCAGATTAAGGATCCAAGTGACTCTACCCATGCCATGGAAGAATGTCCCTTTGGTCAATGAGGATGAGAAATCTCTAGTAAGCTTGATGGTTGGTAATAAACAGCAGAAAAATCGTGGAATTGAATGGAATTTAATCGTTGAATTTAGGATTAGTTTCACATGGAGGAGCTATTTCGAAGCAGGAATCATCCGACTTACCTGAAATCAGACTGGAAACAAGGAGTGGCAGCACCAAAGCTTGCAACATGTTCATAAACAACTCTCCAGGCAATCCGATTAGGACCAAGACATCTTTGCTCAGTTTCGCGTAGCTCAATAACATTCAATAGATCGTGATGTACGGTGGTGACAAACGCTAGAAGCCTACCGTAGCAATAGACCACCTGTGATACCGATAACGACACCGAGGAAAGTGAAAATCAGGAGAAGATTGCGCCGGAGCCACTCCTTCGTTGAATTCATCTGTTGCAAAAGCAAAATAAAAACAACTGAAATGGCTATTAAAGAACGGCATGGATTCCCCTGAAAGCGAGGATTCAACGCGCTAGATCAATGGGTACACGTGAAGGTTTTGTCCGCTGAAAGCAGAGCATCATGCCTTCAATTCAGTAGAATGGGTGACTGTTCTACATCAGCTTCTCTAATATGTGGTAGTCAATGTGGGCAAAGGCTGTCAGTGACTCATTTGCTCCAGTCAGCTGTACAATGCTTCCACCAAGCAGAGGTGACATCACTGTCTTCAACGCAGTGATGTCACCTCTGCTTGGTGGAAGCTTTCATAAAAATGTAAAAATAAGGATAAGAGCCCTCAGGAAATTATTTTCTCCAACAAGGAGGTATATGTAGCAGTTCCAGCAGTCGATACAAGATAAAGTATGAAGTATTCGCCTCTTATTACCCTCTTTCTGGGGCGCGGCATACATTCTACTTCCACTCACAGTCGTACTGGCTCATTGAATGCGATGTGGCCTATACAGTGATTCAAAGGCAGTTGGCACGATGGTTTCCTACTAGCCTAAAATGCTAGTAGGGTGCTGTATAGTGGGGAAATGGCGAAAGAACGGAGTGAAACGGTCAAAATCCTGCGAAGAAAAAGCCTCCGTTCTCAGTGACTTGAAAATCGATTTCGGACGAGTTTCCCGTAGGCATCTTGCCAATCACCGCTACCGAAGATACGGCTGCATATGTGCAGCATCACGGCCGCTTCATACCAATCCCTTCGCTTCATAATTTGCTTAGCAAATGAATGAATACGAGCGTCAGGAACGGTCGTCCATTTGTGGGCGGGCGTTTGGGACGTAAAGTTGTGGCTTGATAGGGCCCTTATAAGGGCACCTTCCTCGGGGAAACCGCTATGCAGCGCCTGCCCAGGGTCGCGGAATTCTATCCTGCCAGGAGTATTGATCCTAGTCGTCTTGGGGGATTTATCGTGCCAACTGCCTTTAAGGAAGTGTTCTTATCTTCCCACACGAGTCTACTACCAATTCACCGTCCGCGGAGAGTGGGAGGCTTGGTTGGCATGAGCGGAAGCCCATCCGAGAGGAACTCCAACTTCATTTGATGCGTTCGAGGTCAGCTCACTTTGTATCTTCAAAGAACAGTATCTATCTAGTAGCCCAATCCTTCGCAGAACGATTTCTGTCCAGTCGAAGAAGTCTACTGTGGGCAGGGTAGTGTAGTGAGCAGGCAGAGCGAACCACTACACTACCCTGCCCACAGTAGATTTCGTAATAAACCCTGCCCCTAAGCAGTCACTCCACCTTTGCAGCAGACATATCCGACACTCTCATTATAAAACCCTCCATCTCGTTTCCATACATAAACTGTTTTATGGACTCTCATGAAATGGTGCATTTGACTCTCGACTTCGACTACTGCATTTTACTGAGAAAATGTTAGAAAGTAATAAAGAAAATAAGAAACAAGAACAGAAGAAAACCTTCTATTTCGCAACATTTAGTCACTTCGCCTCTGCAGCAGGGTTAATGCCGATGGGACTTAATGGTGAACCACCAATGTTTTGCCATGAATATGTTTCGGCAAGAAATGTCACCGTCGAGCTTGGAATTCCGAATGATTACCGACTAACGAGAATCCATAAGAATCTTGCTCCCTATAGAGCAGAAAATTTCAAGTGCAGTTTTGATCACTGCAACCGGTAGGGCGTGCAACGGGGCATTGCCTTTCAGTGCAGCTGGATCAAATCTACAGCTGTATCGGGTTCAGGATCGCGTCCACTTGGTGGAGAAAGGGCGCAGCTGTGGCTGCTAATCTGCGCCGCGTCACACGCCCTTGGCGGATCATTATATAGCCACCTATATCCTGAGAGGGAGTAGCTGGCGATTGAACATGGGCAAAAACAGGTGTGACATCTCAAACATGAGACAGCTGTCATTCTTGTTCAGTGATGAAAAAAAGGCAAAAAAATGAAAACCTCTCTCCAAAAGCACAGCCTCTGCCACCTTTAGTTGGAGTGTGCAGCCACGCTTACCACATCTCAGAGATTTCGTGTGTGTGTACAAAGGTGTGGTAACACGATTTCTGCGAGGAATTCTTATGCACCACATGAGAACTATCAAAGGAGTTCAAAGTAATATGTGAACTTTTTCCCGGAAGTTCGCAATATTTACAGATGTTTTTGGGTCCATTTCAGTTTCTTTCAGGCAACCGGCAGAACGCAACGCAGTCATACCTGCACCCACGTTACTCTGAGCATGATAACAACTGAGCAAAATGTTGATGCATCGTTCAAAGAAACTTTGCGGTTACTCGTTGAGCGATCAGTTTTGTCAGCTTCGTTGTTCTTCCTACAGTCCTCATTTCATGACCACAAGACCGAACAAGCTCCGCAAGCCGGGAACAGTATCTTCTTCGGAACGTGCGGTCAGCGCAGTTTGTCGACGGGTGGGGGGGGCATTTTTGCACTTTTGCTGCTCCATCGCCGTGTCGGCCTCTTAGACAGCCTCTTCTTGAGTTGACAGGTTTTAACATGATGGCTTGACTACCTTGTTCCAGCTTCACAAGAGTTCACAGGTTTCGCCAGAGTGAGACATGTAAACCGGAACTGAGGAAGCAATGATAGTACAAAATGCCCCCCCCCGTCGACAAACAGCGCCCCGTGCGTCCTTAGTTATCATGGAGCAGAACAACTGCGATCAAGTTGTGGGAGTATTGATAAAGTTTTATTTTTCATCTGTTTCTCTATTTTAGTGTCGGTAGAGCTTCAGTTGATAACATAGGCATAGGAGGGAGAGGAACGCACACAGCGTTCTCCCTTTGAGAGAACTGTCAACCTCACGAAAAGGATCTTTTGATCTTTTAACAGGGAGTAAAGTTTCTGTGAACCATGTTTCCTGAAAAGCTGAGTGCCATCGCTAGAGAAAGAGCAGACTTGTTTAAATCGACTTCGAGCGAGGTTTTTCTCTCAAGCATGAATCACTCAGGCGTACGCCGTCACTTCGACTCCGTACTAGATGGGAGACTAGCAACATGTTGCTGTGAAGGCCTCAACCTCTGTACGTGCTTGTGGTGTCCGTGGATAATTTTTTTCTTACTGAACCAGTTCCTACCGAAGTTTGACGTTTTAAAATAAATCAGTGTTGCCAGTTTGCAAAACTTGCCTCTGAACCATGTGTGGCAATAAGCTTCTATTGCAATGAACAATTTCTTTGTGAACAGGGCAACTATACCATACATTTTTCAAATATGAGTTCTTGGGCGTTGAAACGGTTTATGGGTTTTTTCGTTCAAAGACTGCTGGTACTCTGGATACCAGAAGATTTGGCATAAACACCGCCCCCAAAGGAAAAATAGCTTTGGGAAGGGCATTACTGTTTCCGAGTATTTTGGGCAGTGCCAACCGTCATCCTGTTTCCTAACAGCAATTATTAGCAATCTTTTTGAGGCACTGGTCGATGTGTGATGCAAAGTCTACTGCCAGGGGTGTTTTCACTGCTTACTGGCACTAACTGTCGCGCTTTTTTCGTTACTCAGATATTTACCGCACAACTCCACTACACGGCTTCGCAAGTTCAAGTATCATTAATGTGACAAATGCTATTGCGAAGAAAGACGAGTTGTTAGAATCAAATGAAGGTTCGGCGACTCGGAGCGCTGCTCCCTGCTTGGGGCAATCAAGAAGAGAAGTCAACCGGAGTGCCTCCACAAAACCTCCTGATTCTCTTGAAATGGGCAATTCTGACATTTGGTTTCAGTACTTCAAGATTTCATTTTTCATTGTATCCATCTCGCAAATCGCCAATATCGCGAGCCCGCCGCTGCAAAAGTATGGACAGCCCTAAGGCTTGAATCGACTTGTGAATTCAAGCTGTAAGAGTAGCTGGAAACCCCAGCACATTATCTAGGTGCTCTTGAACGCAATTCCCGTGACTGCATATCATAGGTAATCACCTCACCTGTATCACCTGTGCTCCCGTTGATCATCGAGTTCCTCGAGCGGGCGCCAGTAACGTCTCCATTCGTCCCTGCAACGTGCAAGAGTTGCCCAATGAACTCTCTCAGCTCGAGGGACACGATGAACTTCATACCGTTCGTTCAGAGCTTTCACGAAGAAGTCTGACCATCGCATAGGCGGTCGTCCAGGCGTTCGCTTGACATCCCGTGGAATCCAGTCGGTGACTGCTCTGGTCCAGCGGTCGTCCTCGAAACGCATGACGTGTCCGGCCCACCTGATCTTCGAAACCTTGGCAAATGCGGCGGCGTCTCTGATCTTCGATCGTTGGCGGAGTGCGGAGCTCCGGATTCCCTCTCTCACTTGCGTGTAGCGGGAAACTCCGAGCATCGCCCTTTCGATGGCGCGTTGAATAACGCCAACCGCATGCTCATCCTGCTTTCGTAGAGTCCAAGTCTCTGAGGCGTACGTCAAGGCAGGAAGGACGCGCGGAATCGAAGAGGTGGGCACGGAGCTTGGTGTTCTTCGTCTTCTTCGCTACTCCCTCGATGTTCTTGAAGGCTCCCCAAGCCGCTCGCTTCCTCCTGCTCAGCTCTGGAGCTAGGTCATTCATCATATTGATTTCATCATATTGATTTCACGACCTAGGTACACATAGCTAGAGCATTCAGAGATGGTCGTTCCGTTGAGCGTGAATGGGGCATCAGATACCAATCCGTTTCTCATGAACATCGTCTTCGTTAGATTCAGCCGTAGACCGATTCTTCCACACGCGCAGTCGAATTCAGCCAGCATTCGTTCCGCTTGCTCGATGTTTGGTGTTATCAAAACGATGTCGTCAGCAAATCATAGGTAATACAGCCAAAAATAGGATTGCCGTGTGCTAATTGACCTACTGAAGAAGAAAAAAAAGCCCAAAAAACCGCTTGCATTAAGATCCTTTTTATTGCAACTGGTTGTGATCACCGGACGAGCATAAGGTGGTCAAGATCAATTGTGAATTTGCCAAAGGCGGCGATATACTCAGAAGAGACGAGAGACCAGAAAACGGCAAGCGAGTGAGCACAATGGCACAATGACACGGGCAACGTAGGCCGGCATTGGCCTACTGGGCGTCCATGCGCCTAAAACCTGACCGCCATGTTTGTTTTTCTTGCCAGTTTTCACCTTTTGCATGTGGTACGGCCTTCTCGGTCATAATGCACTTTCAAAACGTTCCACCCTTAGATTAACGCGGAGCGTGCCTTTGAGGCAATGTTGAACAATGTCCTGTAGTATTCTGATATCGCCAGTATAAATAAGAAGCCCAGGAGGAAGGCCACATAGGCTGAGCCAAAATACCTGGGCTCGAGTGTGGCCAAACAAAGCATATTGATATGACTGGAATGACGATAATATAATATACAGGGGGGGGGCAAAAAAAGTCACTTTCCTTCATTGACTTTCGAGGCGCTATAAGTTACACTTTATCAAATTCTGATCGGACATTTTTACCACCATATTAAAGAGCATATAAATACTATCATGACACTCCGCCACAGCCTTCTGGACGAGCGCCATCGAGAGATTCTGGCACGCGACCGCGATGTTGAACTCCGCCCGAACCGGGTAATTGAGGGGATTCAGGTCAGGTGACCTACTTGGATATTCCATCTTCTTTAGGTACTCAGCCCCCTTCCATTCCAAGTAGGCGAGAGTTTCTCCAATGCCCTTCGATTCCATGTGGTGGCACCCAATGCTGTAGCAGTACAAAGTTTCCAAGAAGGTACGGGCGACGACATGTGAGGAGGATATTCTTCACGAGTTGCTCGATGTAACCGCCAGCGCTCACCTTCCGGGGTCCACGAAGAAAATATTGGTCTTTCCATTCCAGGTACGTCCGGTCCATACCATCA
>MU916359.1:0-14276 GCA_036418165.1 Cooperia oncophora | reverse complement strand
GAGGTCCCCAGCATCTACGAAAGACCCTAATCAATGTTGAAAGACATAAGTTGCTATACACCTCACTTATAATGGCCTTTTAGACCTACCATCTTTCTTTGTCAATGGATGATAAGAATTTCAGAGATGTGAATTGCTTCGAGACCAACGAAGAGTCAACGTTGCGTTGACGCGAGCTCAACACAAGCTAATACTAGTGGGATGCGCTGAGAGTATGCGTACTATCGATATCATGAGCCGAGTTGTTGATGGTTGCGCGGTTGTCAAAGTGTAGTTGTTTTCAGCTGTAACTTATCCAGCTTTCAATTCTAGTAATTAGGTTGTCGCAATGTTCTGTTGAATCTGACGATGTCTTTCTCTGTGCATTTCCGACTTACTGACGGGTTGACTCACAGTCTTTTGTCTGACTTTCAATTGTTTACCTCAATTAATTTATTCTCTTAAGAAATCTCTTCTGTAATGTGGTACTCATGATTCGGAAAAGACTCTTGTATTTTACTTCGGATAAAAACTTTGGCGATTGATTACTCTAGTGAACTGCACACTATGGAGAGCTGTACGTTATTATAGTGGCTAGTTTCGAATTTCGAACTTCGACACTACTTCCTAATACATACAAAGGATAAGGGTCGCTTGCTCCGCGTTGCGGTGATCAACTCGAGGGAGGCAAGTGATGTCAGTTGTCCGGCTTTCGCTTCAGGACCCAATCAGTTCAACGTGGCAGCGCTGGAGTTTGTTCAACCAAGTGGCTAGGAACTTCCTAGTTTGCGCTTGTCTGGATGTGTTGCGCTATGCATGCTGCACCCACTGCTCCTTATTTTCAAATTTCCGGTCCAAAATTTGCTGAAACTTGCCCTTGAGGGTAGTGGGGTCCCTGTTCACGAACATCACATTCGCATGGCACAAAAAGCTCGGCTGGCGCTACAGCGTGTAGGCCTTGGACTTGTTTCTCCGGCACATGCAATGTTTTTCCCCGAAGTACTGTCATGCCATGCATGCAGTTGGGGTGGGGAGGCGAACCCTCCCTGGTGAGATGAGATAATGGCCCCTTTGCTGGGGATCACCATCTTGTAATAAAGTGTGCAGCCAGCCAGGTAGAAAAGTGTCCTTCAAATTCTCCCCGCAATACTTATTTCCCTGAGCGTTCACGTGAATTTGATAGTCATGTATAGGAGGTCAAGCTATCTCCGACGACAATTTTTTGGCGAATTTACTACCTGAGGTCCTTTGGCGCCGGCACCAGACGGCTGCTTGACAAGCGAATGTGATGTTCATGTTCATGGCATCGAACTACCTCTGCAGAAGGTTTTCAGCCGAAATCAACGTTTAGTTTGCTGCGTATGCTGGGGAGTGTTGGTGCATCCGGGTTTGACGCGGCGCCAGTCCGTTTTCCACCAATTCTTGTCGCCTGCCCGCTTCAACAGTTGAGAGAGAGAGGTGGCTGGCCCCCATGGCAAACCCAACCTAGCTGACACGGTCCAGAATTTCGTTACAATTCTGCACTTTCGGCGAAAAAATCCGGGAAATGTCTGGCATAAGAGTGGGGCAGGTAAAGTGTAAGTGTTTTAGCTTTACGTAGTTCTAGCAGTTTTAGCGTTAGGCTGCGTTCATACTTTGCGGCAGCGTACGCTAGCGTTTCCAACGTTCGGCAGCGGCAGTGAAAGGAAAGGTGGATATCGATCTAGCGTTTGCCAGCGTCACCAGCGTGCGCTAGCGTAACGCTAGCGCACGCTAGCCTAGCGAGAGCAAGGAAAGTATAGGTATCTTTTCCAGCGTTTCACCAGCGTTTGCCAGCGGTGGGGACCAGAGAGTATGGGAGAGTAGGAGAGTAGCGAACGGCTCGATTAGGCGTCGTGGAATTGCGGCGTGTGCAACCGCACCGCACTACTAGACAATACCGTACACTAAATTGGTTAAATTGCATAATGCAATGGTTGAACTGCATAATGCATAATTGTAAAGGATAAAACAACGTGGGATCATTTAGGATCTTTCATAAGGATGAGCATGTATGTGTCGGCCGTATATTCGTCCAGAGAACGTTCATAAGAATTACTAAAAATTCCCAAACGGAACAATTTCCAACAGATCAGCCCTGAAAAAAGAGGACGTTCTCATAGTTCACTTCAATTCCGGTTCCGGTGTGACAATGTTAAACATTCCGTTGCAACAGCCAAACCACATAATCATGCAATTTAATCAATTAAGGACACGGTATTTTCTGCCAATGCGGTGCGGTTGCACACACCGCCTTTCACGACGCCTAATCGAGCCGTTCGCTACTCTCCTACTCTCCCATACTCTCTAGTCCCCGCCGCTGGCAAACGCTAGATCGATACCTATACTTGCCTTGCTCTCGCTTCCTCCTTACCGCTGCCGAATGTTTTAAACGCTACATAAGTACGCTGGCGTACGCTGCCGCAAAGTATGAACACAGCCTTATCAGCCTGTCACTGAGTGATGCCTTGTACATATCTTTTGCCCAATAACTTGTGAACTTGGAAGAAGTACAACGTATTTATAAATGGTACAGGTGAGAAATATAAGTGAGGCATTTTGCGGTGGGCGGAGGTTCGTTTTGCTGAGGCATCCATGTAAGTGATTAAATGATGTTCATAGGCACTATGGACAGAAAATGCTCGTAGCCGTGATGACAGTTACGTTTGAAATGATGGTTTTCTTGCGATGGGTTCTGACTGCGAGGGATCCAGTGTGATCATTGGCGAACTCTGAAAAAAAGGTTTTTGCGAACACAGCGACGCCCAGAAAACGAGTAAAGCTCATCTCACACAGAGTGGTTAGTGTTCGACTTTGAAGTTAACCAACATTACGATCACTTCACTTTGATGCCTTGAGATCATTGGATATCTTCGCGGTGTTCGGATGACGACAGAACTTTCAGATTGGTAAGTACCTGTCAGAGATATAGTGCGCGTTCGAGTTGGACTGAGAATCAGGGTACAGCATAGTCGCGTGAAACATATAGGGGGGTCGTACTTTTCCGCTGGGGAGGGGGTCGTATTTGGTCGTTCGGGAGAGGGGGTCGTATGTGCCTTTGAGAGAAATTTGCTGCGTTGGGAGAAAATTTTGAAAAATTCTTCCCGGTTGTTGACTTTTCGCGTGATTTTTTCCTGTTTCATGTGTATCATGTGTACTATATGCCCCCTCCCGCTCGACGGAAAACTCTTTGGGTGAAAAACTGGAAAATGTGGGAAATTGGTAGGTAGGTGTTGGGTAAGAGAGGGGGGGGTGTTGTTGCAGCTGCGCTACGCTCGACCGAGTATCTTCTCAGGGAGAACCGACGTTGCACATAGTTCAGCGAGAAAGAGTGTACGAGTGGAGTGAGGTAGCGGTCATTAAAGACTTGAAAGAATAAAGTCTTCGCCGTTGAGCAGTCCTTTTCGGGATGCGGCACGGCACGGCAATCTGGTACCAATTTACCGTTCTCAGAGGGAAGAAAGCTTGGTTGGCCTGGGAGGGGAGCCGTTCCGATATTTGATCCCCGGAGTGCGCGCGTGGTAGCGTGCATCTTGCCAGTACACCTCGCTTCAATGATTTGTAGTGATGGACTAACAGGGCATCTCATGTGGGCACATCTAATCGTAACAAGACAAACCGGGGACGTAAGCATGATGTCGTCCATATCGAAGAGGCGAAAAGGGGCCTTCGCGGCGACGGCTGCATGTACTCGTGCCGACTCTCCTCTCTGGGACAACGTATCTGCCTCTCGTTTGGACCCAAGCAGGTGGCTCCTATTGTTGTCGTCGGAATGGCTTTGCTACTAGGGCAAATCCAAAATTTCGGTGAAAGTTCTAGAGCTGATTAAGCAGGGATTAATAAAATATATTTCTCAGGTAGTTCCACAGCTCAAGGCATCAAAGGGCAGCGTTAAAAGCGTTTCACAAAACACTGCGTGGAAGCTGTAGTCAGGCCGAGTGAAACAAGTTCTGTTTCATTCATGTAAAGCAGATCACGAATAGTCACAGCAACACACTGTTATGAAGCTGACTTGTTGCTGTAGCGCATAGATTAGGTGGCATGATTGTGAGGCTGCTGAAGAGCCACAAGTAGAGCTTTTTGAGTGCTAATAACCTCAAGGAGAGGACTTAAAGAACGTTGTGCAAAACGTGGATTAACCTCATACGAATAGAGTGACGGTACATGAGATTGTGCACTTATCCGATGCAGTCCCGCAAACCCATGCCCCTCGAGATGAACTGTGAACTCCCCACCGACGGTGGTTCTTTTCACGTGGGAGGTGAATAGGTGCGCAGTAGAGTGCCAAAAGTGCAAGAGGACGGGGCCGAAGGCAGTGTTGCCGTTCTCCATACTCCACCTGCGCTATCCTCAATGTGCAGCACATGAGTAAGTACCAATTCCGCAGCAAAGCGTACACTCATCTGGAGAGAATAAATAGAAATAAGAGAGTGCAGATATGCAGCACGTTTGGCTACGGTTCAGCGCAGGCGGGATGCGGAGAGGGCACCGGGTATCATTACCTTTCAGCCCCATTTCCAATCACTTGTGGCTGGAGAAAGTGTCACGCTATTGCAGCTGCGAACCTATTTACCTCACACCTGGCAAGAGCCAAGATCCTGGGATGGATGTGAGTGCACAGTTTGTCTTCAGTGTTCAAGCAAGGTCCTTATTCCACTGAAGTAATTCCAGATTTGCACAAGTAGTCCTTTAAATGCTCCTTCGAAGACTATTAGCATTTTTGTTCATTTTTGTTCTACAGAAGTCCGTAGCTATAGAAGTGCAGCACATTCGGCACTCGGAGTGTGCGGAAATGAGCTGATGGGTTGTGATGGTGGTGTCTCTTGTCTCCATCCACTATTTAATAGGCGATGCGCACGCCACATGGTGATGACGCATTCACCGTTGAGGTCGACCTGAAGAGAGCAACGGCGCTCCAGCGGCGCGTAGAAGGCGCTCAGAAGTATAACGTGTAGCTACGGTTAGTTGTACGCTGGCCGTGTGGCGTTTTGCGCATCTGTGAGTGACCTGCGCCTCGAGTATCGGGACGGACACATGAAGAACATCCACGCATCACAACCCTTTAGCTCTATCTCCGCGCTTACAACTGGTTGACGTGGTATACTTCTACTGCTATAAACCTGTCCACCTCGCATATGGGAAAAGTTAATGAATTTCGTTAATTGTTGGAAAATTCATGAAAATTACCAGTTGAAAAGGCGAAGGAGCATTGGTCCAGGTGATAGGTCAGTGATATTTTGTGGGCTCCTGTAATGTGCCGAGATCCTTACCAGTATTCCATTGTTTGGACAGAATTTCACGGATAAAATGTGTGGGCGCGAACACGGAATTGGCCGTATCGTGCCTCTATAAAACAACCTCCCCTAGGGCTAAGACGAACAGTTGTCTTATAAGAAATTCTGGTTTCTTGGTGGTGGTCGCGAAGATGTTCGTTGGATATAGAGGGAGTACAGTCCTCATCATTACGGACTGTCGGGGCGGCACAGCCGCGCTGCAATGTGACGCGACAGCGGCTGCGGTTCGGTGACGGTGAATCAGCTGATTTCGATGGAATTCGGCTGCAAATTCCCACTTTTTCAGCTCTTCAAGCTTCTAAAGTGGAAGGTGAGTTATTCTGAACAATTTTGAATTGTACTGGCTCTGATTTCCTTTATTTTTATGTCGATTATATGCTCTTTTCCTTGTATTTTGCCTTATTTCAGGCATTTATTCAAATGGCTTGCATTCTTTCAGATTCATTCAGAGTCAGTACAATTTAAAATTGCTCAAAATAAAAAATAACTCACCTTCCACTTTCGAAGCTCGAAGAGTTGAAAAAGTGGGAATTCGCAGCCGAATTCCATGGAAATCAGCTGATTCGCCGTCAGCGAGCCGCAGCCGCCAGCACCCATTACGGACTGTCGGGGCGGCCACAATCGCGTCACGTTGCAGCGCGGCTGTGCCGCCCCGACAGTCCGTTATGATGAGGTTTGTATAACCCTTTCAAATGCCTAGTCTGTTATCATTACCTCTTCTTCTTTCCTCGTATCTTTCTTTTTCTTTTTCATCCAGTGCAGTAAAGGCCCGGGTTCGAAATCGTCAACGTCTTCCGGCAGTTTCCTGTCTTTTGTTTCTGGCATTGTAAGTACTAAGAGAGCGGACGATATCGACATCACAGCTATTAGTAAGGTGGGAGCTGATTTGTGGATTGCTTCCTGGAAAAAGATACCATTAGAAAGGTTGGATTGCAGCTCTCCTGAAGTACCCACAAGTCTCTTTAAGTATGGAGCAAGTACAGATCCCAAGTCGCCGAGGAAGCCAGCCACACCGCAGAATACGTTTCGAACAGCAGTTGGTGTTGATTCGGTGTAGAGCAGTGGCTGTGAGCACCATGTGATTGAATTGAATATCTTCGCCAATAGCGGGAACACCATAGAGATTTGTGGACTCACTGAAATTCTTGAGGATTAAGTACGGAAATAATATCAAGTGAGCAACAACACATAAAACTGGATGCTTCGGCTTGTCTGAGGGAGGATTGCCCAGCGATTTTCTACCAATAACCGCGAGAAATGTCACTGTTAGTAAGACGCGCCCGCTGCTGAAGCTCCATTCCACCCCTCTGATACGCCCCGCCGCATCCAGCTGTATGCGAGTCTAGATCACTACTCCTAGTCGCGGCATCGTGCGCTTGGCAGGGCACTTCCAAACTTCCTAGGTACTTGAGTGGACATACACAGCTCAGAGATAGGTAGTGGACTTGGGATGCAGGATGCAGGTAGAGTCGATAGACTCGACGGGTCGCAGCACTGCTACGTTGAGATGATTGAGTCCTGGTGTTAATGCGGCGTACATGATCCCGCTTACGACGCCCATTTCTTCGCGCTCGCGGGGACTGAGCAGTAACGCTCCACACTCATAGCTTGCACTATATTGGGTCAGCCCATAATTTTTGGGGAAGTTTTTGATGGTCCATTTCCATACTGTTTATTGGGACGGAGGTGGTCTAGTGGCAAGTGGCACCACGTGCACGGTCCGGCGATCAAATACTGGATTGGCTCCCGCCCAGGCCAACCAAGCCTTCTACCCTCCGGGGACGGTAAATTGGTACCAGATTCGTCTGGGAGGATAAAACACTGACTTGTACATCGGCTGGCCACCGCAAGTCATTGTATAGGCCACATCGCATTCAAGTAAGCCACTACGATTCTGAATGGAAGTAGAATGCGAGCCGCACTCACAAAAAGATTGATCAGCTGCGAACCACCTTCATCCTTCAGTCTAATCTCTTGTGGCCAAATTTCAATCACTTCATCGCGCCTTCATCTGCCAAACTTTTCAATACGTTGTGGGCGCTCACTGTTACACAAGGAGAACACTTTCCACGACAGTTGTCTACGGATCACTTTCTCGACATTTCACCAGCAACGCAACATAATCTTCCAGGACTCCGTCCGTTGGGAGCGCTGGGACTTCCTTCTGCCCCTGGTCCAGCCATTGTCCCTAGCATGAGTAGTTGGCGTCCATCCATTTCTTATCTCTTTACCTTATAAGTGAGACAGTTTAGTCCATAATAGGAAGTTAGCATAGTGTCGCAGATGTGAAGTGAAACCCGCATATAGTTGATAACATCTCAGTCAGTCGGGGCTGTGCCATAAGAGCCGGAATAAGTTCAAGTTCGCTAAAGCTAAGCAGTAGGAGTAGGCCCACTGCTTAGCTTTAGCGGTGGTGACCGATAGTGATCGATTTGGGAAGAAAACAGCTAGTGATGGGAACACCGCGGATGGGCTCATTCCATCTTTCTTGAAGCTACCCCGGCTGACTACGACGCTATCAACTGCAAGTAAAGAGCCACGGCGAAGTATGTAAAAAACACCGCACTCACACAGGGAGGACGTGCAAGATAGAAAAGTGCTGAGAAGGTTAATAATCTCCATGCTCTTCTTTTTTGGCTGAGCAATCTACTTTTCTTCTTGAGAGATCCTGTGAGGGATGTGTGCATAGTTTACGCAAGGACTCCACACTCGCTACCAACCACAAGATCTCACAAAAGTTCTTCCAGTGTGTACAAGGAAAAGAAAACTCAGTCACGACCATTCGGTGCGCTTGTCAGACTGGTCCAACTCATGAGGCATCCTTCACAAAAATTTTTCCCGATAACCGAGATTGCGGAGAAGCATGGCAGTTGTCAGTTAGGTGGAGCCTAGAGAGGTTACCAACCAGGGTATAGATAGCTTCGTTGTGTGTAACACATAGGGGCGTCTTACTTTTTTCTGGGGAGGGGATTTGGTCGTTGGGAGAGGAGAAGGGGTCGTATGTGCCTTTGAGAGAAATTTGTCGCGTTGGTTTTCCGGTTGTTGACTTTTTGCGTGATTTTTCCTGTTTCATGTGCACTATATACCCCTCTCCCACTCGACGGGAACTTTTCCGATTAGAAAGCCGAAAAATCGGGGAAATTTATAGATAGGTGTTGGGGAAGGGGGGGGGGAAGTCGTACTGACATCCTCTCTCAGGGGGGTCGTACCTACACCAACACCTCACTCACGATGCTGTACCCCGTTACCAACTCACTGCGGCGATGCCTATGAAAATGCAAAAGGTTATGTGGGAAGGTAGCGTGATCGGCGCTGGACAGTATCGCGGCGGAAAGTTGTGCGGTGAAGGAATTAAGGGGCAAGGTTGCTCCAGTGATACCTGCCTTTTTCCAGTGACCCCAGACCCCTCCTCCAAATTCCTCTTTCCAGCCAAAGTAATGCTACCGGGCGAGTGGTATAGAGTGGATTGCCTCATGTACAGTCATAGAGTTCATCACAAGGAATAAGCCGACAGGACTAGGTCCCAGCGTGCTGTATTTCTGTCTTCTTTGATCGTACAATAGTTCTAAGCTGGAGAAGTCCTAACAGTTGCGTTTCCAACGTTCTCTTTAGCATTTGCATTTCACACATGGGCACACGGGTCACGTGGCAAATTTTCTTCCATATTCCCACTCATCTACACTCCTTATCGCGGACCGTGCCTTTAACTTCGGCTGCGCCTCCAAGGGGTTGAGTAAACGGCTGTCATTCTGTGCCGGTGCCCGACCTATATATCGCCTTGCTCCGAACTAAACAACTCCAGCTTGGGCGCCGATGCAAACGCTACCTTCTGCCATGGCAAGCGATATCCTTCTTTAAGACAACAAAGGTGTTAGCTTCCTCGACTACGGCGGATTGGCCCTACAGGAACTAATGTGGAGTAGGTAGAGAAGTACCTTGACCTTTGAGGGACTTTTAAGCTTTGAAAGCTTCCACAGAGTCATAATATACTCATCAGAGGACACTACCCAGGGGTGAAAACATCAAAAATGTTTCCGGCCTCTCTCTAGAAAATTAATCAAAGTGTTGCAGGACTCTCCGTCTAATCTAAAAAAAGTTACATTCCGTGATCCTACTATACATAGTCCGCTGAGCATGTCTGTGTGTGTATCACAATTTCATATCGCTCGTCCTACTAGCAGTGGGACTTTCTTTCCAAGAAACTATGTAGGGGCTGTGACGGGAACATTATTTTTGGCAGTGATAGCAGCTGATAAGAACAGATAAGAGGCGTCAGAAGAGGATGTTCACACATTGATAACGAGGAGCACAGCATCAGCTAGGGGTTGATTCCAGGGTATGATGTGGGGTATGGGACAGGAACATTAGTGGTGGGTAACAAGAGCCGCTAGCAGCTAATAAGATTCGATAAGGGGCGTTAGAATGTAAGGTCAATGTGCGTGGTTCCCAGCATCAGCTAGGCATTGGACGTAGTAACTCATAGAAGGGAACATGGGGACATCAATGGGAGACAGGAAGTGATAACAGCTGATTGGGCTGATCAGGGACGTTGCGGTCGTGGTCGGCGTTCAAGATGGTGAATCTTTTACATTACCAAGTTGAAGAGGTCTAGTGAAAGGAACATTGATGACGAGTGGCATGCAATCATATCAGTTGACAAAAATAGATAAGAGGCCATCTTGTGGGGGGGGGGTGGATATTTTTATTGTGTGTCTGCGCCTGAAACGGTAAAAATCAAGAAACTGACAGTTGAGGAGATGCGGGGCGCAGCAAAACCAGAAGAATGAAGGTAGTACAATGTTCAAGGTGAGGTTTTCGTGTTGATGGTGGTAAGCTATATGGCATCTGTGGACGAGATATGCGGGCGATCCAACGTTTATAAGCACAGAGCCAGCGCGTTGCGTTCAATCTCTGCGGAAATGATCTTGTCGTCTCCCTTATCTTCCAACTCGTTCCACACCCTTTTCTCTGGTCTTTCGCTCGCACAGTAGCGTCTCGCTTCTTTGAATACTCGTCCAGCGCTGAGGCTCGTCCTCAATATACTCGTCCACAAATTATGAGTCAACCTAATATGATCGGTAATCTCTGCGAAAAGATCACACAAGGAATCCCTGTAATGCGCTTGCATGTTGTTAGCTTTCTTTGGAATGAGCGTTCCCTATAACCCACTACTTTTAGGATACTTTAAACTTTATTCAAGCATTACTTACCTGGTAAATATAAAGCACACAACATTGATATCGCTTGTAAAGTAAGAGAAAGGACTGATACAGTTTTTCTGTCCAGATAGACCTGCAAAGAAAAAATTTTGAGACATAATAATGACTCTGGAAAGGTCTGACTCAGTCACAAATTGAAAAAGCAAGAATCTCCTCGTAAGTTCAAAGTATACCCTCTCACAGGTTTTCATAATACATAAGTAATTTCCGCAGATGGTGTCTTCTAAGCGCTCGGTTGGGTCAAATTTGAGGGTCGTTTCCGTCCTCCCCCCGCCCCCCCTTCCCCACCATGGCGCCGCGCTGCAAAGCCAAATCGAAGTTTTCCATGCGGCTGTTCTGGTTCCCTTGGGCTATGGGATGCCAAGATTCATTGGAGTATAAAAATTGCTGGAAATGCCTTTATAGGTAACTTCTCATAACCCTCAAAACACTAATTAGACCGAACGCGCATCCACAATACACCTCGATGTATAAAACAAATGGAAGTGAAGAATCAATGAAGCGAAAAGAGAGAAAGACCACCAAGAAGACAGCCTCGCTAGCCACAAACGCTTAAGCTACGTCTGAAGTTCACTGGCTGGAGTTAAATACAACTGAAGCCTCAATTACCAAGAACAGGTGTCTTCAACGCTTGCCGGTCTGTGGACGGGAAATTGTCCCAGTACAACAGCGTGCTAACTCCCGCTCAGGAAGATGTATGGGAACGGGCTATTAATAGCGTTGTTTCGGTGCAGTCTACTCCAACATCACACACCACTCTGCCCGCGTCTTGCTAGATGCAGCACTTGGGTCGAGTATATAAGGTTTCGCGGTAAACACAGCACAGCCGTGATGAAAAACCTGGAATAGAAAGGGTTCAGACAAGGCTTATGGCTATGATGTGCTGCAGTGCGGAGGAGTATAGGCGCGCACCGAGCATTTCCGATGCGGAGCATCACTACTGTTCCCGTGCACTTTTGACCGCAGAATGTCGTACGCTACTGCAGTCGCAGAACCATTCACCTCACACATAGAAAGCGCCGGGATCCACGGAATGAGTGTACACTTTGTCCTCAAATGGGGACTGCATTCACCGATTCCGACACAAAGTGTCACCCTACAAGGATTATTGCTTATGCATTTATAGGTAAAAAGATCCCAGTGGTTTAGAATGGAAATAGAACGTGCGGCTCATCCCGGACGTCAGCTACTTTCCTTTACTTACTTTTATATTTAAGAATGCCTTATACGTTAAAACTTACAAGGAGTGCAATAGCAATGAGTCCTGCCGGTATCTCAACGAGTCCAGAGAGGAAGAAGCCAGTCATCTTATCTTCGCTCAGCTCTGTAGAGAACAGCGACAGGGCCCAGTATGTACCGTTCATCACAATCCTGTAATTCCAGTAGATGATATACCATTTTCATTGGAATTCACCACCTTTCAAATCAAATTCACCACACTTTTTGGAGCGAGCAATTCATCAACCAGATCACGCCAGACACCACTGCGAGCCCCGCCCCGACGGCCACGCCTACTTGTCAGCGCGGACATAGATTCTCAAAGTTTGTTTCATAACTTCTGCTTCTATGACTTTTTTGTATTTTGCTGTTCGCACATACACTGCAGGTGAAAAGGACTGGACATTGACACATAACCGACTCCGCCCATTTTGAAATTGTTGCGAACACCGGATTTTCATAATTTTTTCGGCTTTTTTCATTTCACATCCACTCTTCACAGGACGAAGTTGCTCACAGACGCGCGTTTGTGCACCGGCACATTAAGCTCCGCCCCTTAGCCACGCCCACTTTGAATCTTCTCGCAAAAGCTTGATCTTTCTTCGAAACTCTTACATTTTTTGACTGCCACAGGAGGCCCGCCCGTCATGACAACGGCAGTTTAGAGTCCTGACTGACATGGTGAAGTGTCGCGCGTCAGTTCCGAATCAGGATGGATAAGTTGTGTGTGGTCTCTCGTTCCGCGCGGTGAATTTGGTTTTGAAAAAGATGGAATTTTTAACTGGTGGGGAAAGTTCTGTCACATTTTTTCACAGACTTTCTGTTTACAGACGGGGCGGGTACAAGAGCAAAGATTATACCAGGCAGTGTTAATTAAGAAGTCCTTGCCCGGTTTTTGGACAGTTCCGTGGATGCCATCGGCACAAATGCCTGCACGCCGGCGCGACGCAAAGTTGGACATCATCTCAACTTTGACTTGGGCTCAAGTCGTGGAGGTTTTCTCGGCTGTATAACGGTTGAATACGGGAGGCGACTAGCAGTCAGAAAGAGCAGATGGCTGCTGGACATACACCGATGCGAAGGGGAGAGCCTATCCAGCTCTAATTGCATGAAACTACGGCTCTTTTTGTCCTCCTAGCAACTTTTGTGTGTGCGCCGAAGCCCTCGAACTTTCGGTCTTTCGAAGCGCGTAGCCTGCCCGCTCTGAAGAGCCTAGAGCGTTGTGGAAGACTTGTCTGATGACTTGTAGACATTGTCTAGTGGCAGCTGCCATTATTTCGGCGTCTGACGCGTGCGCGCGGAGATGCGTGCGCGCGAGGCCCTGGTAGAAGAAATAGTTCAAGGAAGCGCTTGAAGGGGTCGGTGCTGAAGGTAGCGGATAACATTCTTGTCCATAATGCAGAATAAGGATGAGCAGAAGCCGAGCCCTATAGAAGATCAAATTCACTAACATTGTATAAATGCTCACATCACCGGTTAGCCCTCTTCAGGTAATAGGCGAATACTTGGGTTCAAAAAAGTATGACAGAACTTTCCCGCCAACCTAATATATACAGGGGGGGGCAAAAAAAGACTTTTTCTTCCTTGACATTCGAGGCGTTGTAAGTTACACTTTATTGAATTCTTATCGGATATTTTCACCACCATATTAAAGAGCATATCAAATACTATTATGAATACCCGGTCCAACAGCCTTCTGGAGGAGCCTACAGATTCTGCCATGGCGCGAACCGGGTGAGTGGGTGCCTGAAATCAGCGAGATAGTCGATTTCTCCGTGCCAGCCGTAGTACGCACCCCTAATTAAACTGCGCGCAGGCAACCAGGTAATTGAGGGGGTTTGGGTCAGATGACCTGCTTGAATATTCCACCTTCCTCAGGTACTCAACGCCCCTCCATTCCAAGTAGGCGAGTGTTTCTCCAACGCCCTTCGATTTCATGTGGTGGCACTCAATGCTGTAGCAGTACAAAGTTTCCAAGAAGGTACGGGCGACGACATGTGGGGTGGATATTCTTCTCGAGTTGCTCGATGTAACCGCCAGTGCTCACCTTCAGTCCGTTGCCCGCGAAGAAAATATTGGTCTCTCCATTCCAGGTACGTCCGGTCCCTACCATCAACTGGCGCCTTGGCGACTGGGGTGAAGATGATGTCCTGGACCGTAGCGACGTTGACGGAGCTGCTCGATGATGGAGGTCTTCCAGATCGAGAGTACTGGTCTCCAGGTAGCTATCCATGGGTGACTCCATACTAGAAGTTTCGCAGCTGTTTGGAGGTGACATGAGTTCCGAAGGTCTTCTCCAGTCAGGTTGCGGCTGGAGATGACTTCATATTTTGGTGTACATGAAGGCGATGGGCGAGCGCCAGCTCCTGCTTATAGAGGAACATCTTGGGTATCCTCCGCCCTGGTACTCGTATCCACGTTCTGTCTGGGCTGCGAAAACTTTGCTGATATGTGACTCGGTCGAAATGTCTTTTTTTTGGCCCCCCTGTAACTGTTAACGCTCATTGCCACTACCACGCTGTGTATGTGTGTGTGTGTGTGTGTGTGT
>MU916358.1:0-13187 GCA_036418165.1 Cooperia oncophora | reverse complement strand
ATGCAGCCGTATGTACCGTAACGGTTGCTGACAAGAAGCCTACGGGAAACTCGTCCGAAAAGAACGAAATCTTCTCTTCACAGGTTTTTGACCGTTTCACCTGTGTTTTTTCACTATTTCCCCCCGCTTAGTAGCGCCTTGCTGGCATTTTCGGCCGATACCGGCAGTTATCGTGCCAACTGCCTTTGACCTGGCTGAGTTTTTGTACAGGATCTGTCCTCGTCCGTGTGCACTACGAAAAGCAGCCGTATTTTTCACTTCGAAACTTGATGTTGTTCTTTAATGGAATTTGCACTTCACGGACGTGTTCGGTGATATCTTCAGGCAAGCTCACCACTGACTAACTAGGCGGTGCTACTATGGAATTCATTCGTTCTGCTGTCGGATCAGTTCTTCGAATTGTATTTCAGA
Source organism: Cooperia oncophora (assembly GCA_036418165.1). Lineage (NCBI taxonomy): Eukaryota > Metazoa > Nematoda > Chromadorea > Rhabditida > Trichostrongylidae > Cooperia > Cooperia oncophora. The sequence goes on along the minus strand of MU916358.1, from coordinate 12,776 downwards.
ACGAATGGTGAGATTGCTGCTCTTGCCACGTTGTTTGAAGACACAACGTACGCTCAGCTGTCCTTGGCATGTCCGAGGAAAATGAGCCCCCAGCTGTCGAAGCGTAGCGGTTCCCCCATCCGAACATGCACGGGGAGGGGAGACCGTGCGATAGGCTAAGTCCCCCATGCTCCGCCCAAGACTCCCGATTCCGTTTATACTAACCGCGGTCCGCGCGGCACCTGTTGGGCGCAGCGGTCCGAGCGATCCTAGCACTTTGCCAAGTCGAACGCAAACTCCTGATGCGGATAACATTTGAAGGTGCTGCTCATGCCACAAAGTCCGAATCGAAGATGATGACGAGGGCCAGAACTCAAGAGCAACTGTGCTGCTTCTGCAATCTCCCTTCGAAGGCTGCGCATTCCACCAAACATGAAAATGAAACGGCCTAAGCATCCTAGCATCCTACCCGTCTAATCCAAAGTCTTTTTATGGCTTTGGAGCCAAAATCGCACACGGGTTTTCTGATTAATTTACATTTACTTAAAATTCTTTACAGTATTAGGATCGGGAGTCAAATCACGCCAAATAGCAAAAACTTACACGGGTTTTTAATTAATTGCATTCACTTGCATTTTTTATTTACAGTATAAACGGGATCGGGAGTCTGCGCCGCAATTGGGCGGAGCGTGGAGGAATTAGCCTATCCCATGGTCTTGGATCCCCATCCCTGCGCATGCCCGGACGGGGAAACCGCTACGCATCGACAGCTGGGGGCTCCTTATCCTCGGACATGCCAAGGAGCTGATACATTGTGTCTTTAAGGCTGAGGGTAGTGGATAGGATAACTGACTGACTAGTTCAGGGTAAGTATGCCTAGTAGTAAACATCACGCACGGGAAACATTTCTGTCAGGCATATCGCAAAGTTTGCTCCAAATAGTAGTCATTTTTTGGAGTTTTGGACTTTTTGCGACATTTTTTTGCTGTTTTCACTAGATGATTAATAGAGCATAAAGTTGGCTGCACACGTTTCGTCCAATTTATATATTCAACGTTGCCGTGCATTGTTTGCTCGATGTGATTTACCCCATTAAAGGCCAGTGGGACGAAATCCCAGACGTGTAGGATTAATACGCCTACCAGGACAGATTTCGGCGCCCCTGAACAGGCGCGGCGTGGCGACTTTCCAAGAAAGGTACCTCATAGCCGCCCTATCAAGCTACAGCATACTGACCCAGACGCCCACTGCGCACTCATGTTCGACAAGTGCTGATGCTCGCATCGCTTCATTTGCGAAGTACAGTATGAAAGAAGTGATTGCAACGAAGTGGCTGTGGAGCTGTCACGATACAGCATCGTGATGTGAGAGGTGGTGGTGTGGGTGCGACTCCACTACGAGGGTGTCAGTTCGACCCCCCCCCAAACACACCCCACACACACACCTGAATGAGGGTCTCGTACGGTCGGCGGGGGATGGGGAAGAAGAAAAGAAGAGAAAAGCGAAAAGCAAGAGAAAAAAAGCAAAGAAAAGTTACGTCCCCCCCTCCCCCATGTGTTTCACACAACGATGCTGTACCTTGGGTGCTGTAGGATATATGAGTACACACATGCAGCTGTACCTACCGTAGCTGTTATGGCACGATGCCAACGGGGAATCCGTCCAAATTGCTTTCAGAGTGCAGAAAAAAGTTTTCTGGCAGGTTTTTACCATTTCATTCGCATTTACGTCATTTTCTCCACTATATATACCCCTTGCTAAAATTTTACACCTAGGACCGGACTATCGCGCCTTGTGCCTTTAATTTATCTGTGAACAATTTCAGGACACTCGCTTTGCTTGCTTATGTGCGCGTGAACGCACTAGCCATTTTCACCGCCTTTGTCATTTCTATTACTTGTGATAACATTATTCAATAAGATTATTTCTCCTCATTTCCACGAACGTTACAGTTTCCACGTAGCTTCTTCTTTTCTGGTCGGGAAGGGCGCTGCTGCCACTTCTCAATGCGCGAAATAGGGTCAGATGCTCGTGACTCGAAGCGTCTCATGCCTTCCTGTGGACAAGCTGTACACTCTCATTTGAGGAGGGTTCGTACGAGCTGTACACTAATCTTGGAGGTGGACGCGTGCTCATGTGGGAGTAGGGTACAGCACCGTTGTGTGGAACACATAGGGGGTCGTATGTTCCCGCGGGAGAGTCATATTTGGCGGTGTTGGGAGAGGGGTGAAACGCATGTGGCATTGAGAGGAATTTGCCGCGTTGAAAAACTTTTGCTCGGTTGTTGACTTTTGTGATTTTTTCTGTATTATGTGCACTATATATCCGCCGCCCCTCCGCTCGACGGAAGATCTTTGGCTGAAAAGTAGAATTGTTTGGTAGGTGTGTTGGGGGGGGGGTTGCACTTACACCACCATTTCACACATCACGACGCTGTGTGAAATGTGGGAGGTGAGCGGGTCCACAGCTGCGAAGTATGCCACTTCCGTAATCCGAAAGGTTTCGCAAAAGAGTGGAGTGTAGTGAAAGGTGTATGCCGTTCGATCTCTACCCGACGCCCACAACGTGCAGTAGTCAAGGCCGAAGTCACGCAGCAAACAACATGAACACAACCTGCCTATCGCGGTCAGCAGAGAAGAACAGCTCAAGCAAACGAGTGAGGCGTAGAGGAGTGGCGCGATTGGCTTATAAGCGTATTAGTTGGTAGTGCGGCGTATTAGTGCCCACTGCTTTGACTCCTGGTCGAGCCCCGAGTGAGGAGCCATACTTCCCAGTCGTGGCGAAGACGCTTTGCGAGAGACATTACAGTAACCGGTACCCGGCACCAAGCAGCATTTTTAGTGATTTTAGTGCACTGTTTTTCTCTAACGAAGTAGAACAACTATGGGAGAGAGTTTCAAACTGAACTGACCTATTACAGAACGGCTGTTGTTTATGATGATGCCCTGCAACATCTAAAAGATGTGCTGGAGATGGACTATGACGTGATGTGGAGCCAGCCTGAATTCTGCTTAGCGTGCTCTGCTCCTTTTCTTTCTGCCGTTTAGGTTGGGGCCAGCAAAAGTGATTAGACGACGGCTTCTTCAATTTCTGTACTATTGTCGAAGGCTCAATCCACGCTTCTCGTATGGGCGGAGATGTGGAAAGAAACGCAGATGTAATCTGTCTTCTTCGCTGGTGCACCACTCGTTCAAAAGCAATATAGAGGCAGTGTGCTCCCAATAGAAAGATAGGATAGAAGATCCCTCTCCGCCAAGGAGACGGACAAGTCAATCGTAATACCAATCGCAAAACAATCGTCATTGCGCGCGACGGATCGTGCGGCAAAAAGCGCAGCACCGGCTTATGGGGAACGATTTCAGCCAACAGATCAGTCTTCATGGTACTTTGCAAACGGAAGCTGATCTACTTCCCTGGTGAAGAACTCCCCCTCCCCGATGTGCATTTCCGTAGGGAAGTAGATCATCAAACGAGTATATTCCGTACTAGCAAAAAATAAAAAATTTTAGTTCCGCGAGGCGTACCAAATTTTAGTTCCATGAAGCGTACCAAACCAAACCACCAAAGTCAATGATAATTACCAGTCGGCTCGACGGCTGACGCCGGCGCGCCTCCTTCGGTGCTACGACCCGGCTTCGCCGCGCTTACCTCCTACACGATGCTCAACAATTATCCGGCTTTTACTTCACCTGTACACATAGTCAACGCTCCTTGAGCAATAACATCATACCTACTATTTTCGACACTATTACCGTCTATGGGTGGTAAGCAGCGTTGATCAAGTGCGCAGATGAGAGAGAAACCTGGTATTAGTTGAGCGTTCAATACGGAAGCTGGTGGGCGCGACGAAGTAAGCAAAACCGGCAAAGTTGCCCTATTAGAAAAGGGCGCCGGCTTCAGCTAGCGAACCGGCTGGTATCAAATGTACCTGTGACAACTGGTGTTCAAGAGTGTGGCGGCCTATGCACTAAAACGCAGTGAAAGTAGGGACCCCATGCTTGAAACACGCTCCACCCACTGTGGGCGGGTCTCAACGCACCACAGACATGTTGAACTCTCGCCATATGTTTCTCATCACCAAAAGTTTTTCTGATCTCCAAGCTCACACTGATGCGATCCGCCAAATTTTTCTGCGAGAGCCTGCCCATCTCAAAAGTAGCCCGCCCATTTTCGAGATGTCTCTTTTCACCTTCGCCCGCCCACAACATCGACACAGCTCCGCACAGAATGAGCGCGTAAATCTCGCTCTAATAGCGGAGCTCCTGCACATTTTTGCTCGTCTTTGCAGGTGCCTGGAGTCTGTTATGGAACCACTCTATATTTCTGCGTTTGGCTCCGCCGCCTAGCCGCACGCTCCGCCTACAACGGCTGTGTGCCGCATCAACCGGTGATCCCTCCTGACCATCCACTTCCAAGTTTCACAGAACTTTTGTCTCCGCCCACCTCGGGCTGGCTCCGCCCACATCATGTGTGCCCCACATTTCTTATCGGCGACACATTGCTGGCCTTGATCTACTTTTCCCGGTCTCTAGAGTGCTCTGGGACCGTTTCACAGAACCTGCCTGTCACCACCCACCTCCAGCAGGCTCCCCTACAACATGCACACCCCACATTCCTCACTCGGCGACCCTTTGCTGACCTAAATCCACTTTTTTATGGTCTTTGGAGGGCTCTGGAGCCAAGCTACAAATTTTCTGAATGGGCACCCTACGAATGAGAGCGAGCTCCGCCCGCTGTGGGCGAGCCCCATGCCCTACCATGCCCACCTTGACCAGACCTCCCCAAGTTGTTCTTCAGGTCGAACCGAATTTCCGGACAGACAAACTTACAAACAAACAAACAAACAAACAAACAAACAAACAAACAAACAAACACTTTGAAGAAAATTATATATAGTGGGTGATGGGTGATAGGGGGGGGGTATTCGACATCGTGATCACAAGTATCGCGCTAGTTTCTGGTCGTCTGGCGCCAGCAAGAGCCTACTTGCGCCATCTCCCTGCTCTCCGAAGTGAACCTTGAACCTTGATCCCTGAAGCGCTAGGTTGAGGTTTGAATCTGAACCAAAGCATTTTACCCGTTTCTCAGTAATCATGGTAAAAATAAATGATTAAAAAGGATAATGTCTTTGCCGCTGATCAATCCCTTTGTGGGATTCTGCACGCATTCTAATTCCCTTCGGAATCGTAGTGGCTTATTGAATGCCATGTGGCCTACACAATGACTTGTGGGAGTCAGCCGATGTACAAGTCAGTGTTCTTATCCTCCCAGACAAATCTGGTACCAATTTACCGTCCCCGGGGGGGGGGGTAGAAGGCTTCGTTGGTTCGGGATTTGACTCCAGGACCGCGCAGGTGATAAGCGCACCAGTTGTCACACACCACCTTCGCCTCAGTTGAAAAGAATACTCTCTAAATGAGTGTGTACCTTTTCTTTCGCAGCGAGGTACCCCCATACACCATAATCCCTATACAAATCCAATGATGTTAGCATCACTTTGTCACGGTGGTTTCTTTGCCGAAGAAAGTGATTTTTGGCCAAGTGATGGTCATTGAGAATATGTGACTCCCTCGGATGGAGGAGTTACTTGATCATAAAACAGCGCCCAGACTCTTGCCTTCCCTTTCTGCCTGCAAGTTTGACAGCAGTCACCCACAGTTGTGGTTGAATTGTTTCGCACACGGTAATGATCAAGTCCGTGTTGCCATCAAAAGTGCATTCTAGTGAAATGGTGAGTATCCAGTATCTGCTTCCGCTAGAGCAAAACATGGAAATGAGAAAACTTTATGCGTATTGCTTGTTAATTGCGAAGGAGCTGCAGAGAATTTTAGTTCACTGCTTCTCGTAAAGACAGACAACTTTCGTTTTATCTCCGATTTCCACGGCGTTGCATCCATATTTCGTGCCTGCAGGAAGATTGCGTACCTGAATATGTCCATGATCAGAAGACACTTCACCTTAGTAGTTCTTTAATTACTCAGCTCTCCATTCAGGTTAGAGCATCGTGGAGAGAATTCCAACTCAGGAGTTGTACTTGTTCTGAGGAGGTGGGGAGTAGTTCTTGCTTCCGATAAGGACTTTCCTGGCCGCAAGGAATTTTTTCCGTTTGCTGGCTTTCGCCCGTTTTCCTCCCTTATTCGTTAGTTGCCTAGTTTACGAGCGCCGCAGAACTACCATACAATTATTAGTTTTGATTGTTTCTGATAAATAGTAGTTGACTAGCGACGGGGAAGGGGAACAACACTGTCATTCCAGATATCACCATGCTGCTGCTTGTTCTCAAAGCAGATTCTCAATCTGCCCGAGAGGCAGTTCAGAAAAGAATATGGCAGGAAATGGTGCGTAGTTCAGTTCAGTTCTGTGTTTGAGTATTTCATTTCTGGCGCGGAGTGTACCGAATAACTTCTCTACCAGAAGGAAAGCTGCATTTTGTTGCCACTTTTCCGGTGGCAAGGAAAATAATTGATGGAGAATATGAACACGATGAATAATAAATGAATGATCTTTCTATTACTCACGACATTGACTTGTGCCTCTTTATCTTTATATGCACGCATGAGGGTACGCTGAATTCTGCTCGATCTTACGAGTGATTTTGGTACCTCCCTTAACAACACTATTGTTCTGAAGGAAATATAAAGGATAAACATGGTAAGTGGACAGATACGAACCTTTCTACTTCGAGTTTATCAAAGCCATGGGAGCCTAATTCACCATAGGCTTCCTCGCAAGCTCGCTCAGAAAGGTCTTCGTCCCATACCTGTAACGAAAGATTGCCTTCAAATTGAAAATGTGGGAGGTTCCTTTAAACGAATTAAGGGGGAAAGGTCCCAGCATTCGTAAAATCATTTATGGCATCCTTTCTAATTTCACTTACTCAGTCTTCTACGCCCTCTAAAGGCACCTGAAAAAACCCACTAACCAAATTGTTGTTAATGCCGTTGTGGAATTTTGCATACAAGTGCTTCTGGTGGAAGTCTGGGACGCAATCTGAAAAGCACCGTTGTTCTGTTGTGAATAATTGAGGTACTGTTCGGCTTTGAGGGGACATCCTGCATTTTCCCAGTTTATTTGGTTTGTTTCTGTTAAACAACAGGTTTCACCATTGGTCAGACTCGTAAACCCCTGTGAAGCTGCGAAATTGTTCGAGTCATTCACCTCGGCCACAGGAGCTTACGGTTCTTCACAGGCTGGTGTACAAGCTTAGCTGAGTACCACACGGTGTCACCTCGAACCGATGTGCGCCGTAAGCGAAAGCCCGATAAGTGGAGTGGGCCTAAAGTACCACAAGAATGTAACAACGAGGCTTACCGTTTGCGTAGGCATTCATGACGAAAATGCACAGAATTGTGAGAGCAAGCAACATTTGTTTGCGATAAATTCCTGCCACGGCCTATCCCTTTTATAGGTGGGCATCCTTTATAGGGCCCAATGAGTCACAAGTTTTTCGATATTCCTGAAAATTCATGTCGAACAGTTTCTGTCATTGTTTGGCTGTTTTTGGATGAGCGGTTGGAATAAACACAGACTTTTGGAAGAGCTTCTTCCATGAAATCGGTTGAAAAATCGATTTCATGGAAGGAACCGTTTATTCAGAGCGCATGGATAAAGAGGACACAACAATGAGAGAGGTCGTTTGAGATATGTTAGAAGAGTATATGGCTCAATGGCGCCTATAAAAGGAGATTCCCTATAAAAGGGTGGACCGTGACAGGAATTTATCGCAAATAAAATGTTGCTTGCTCTCCCGATTCTGTGCCTTTTCCTCATGAATACCCACGCAAGCGGAAGGAACTCTTTGTTATACCCTTGCGGTACTTTAGGTCCACTTTTCTTATCAAACTTTGGCTTATGGCGCACATCGGTTCGGATGGGGACACCGCATGGTACGCAGCTAACCTTGTACGGCCACGGAGTGACCGAAGTGGCTCACTCGAACAATTTCGCAGCTTCATAGGGGTTTACAAGCAGGGCACGCCATCATGTTGTGATCAATTTCTGCTAAATACGATCCCCCCTCTAAAAAGGTCTCGACACGCCCCCCTCCCCTTGCCCGCTGCTAACCTGATAGCAACGGACCAGATCAGCAGCGGACAAACAACCACCGAAAAATGGAAGATCGGCGAAAATAAACGACAAAAAAGATGTGACGTTAATCAAGGATAAATATGAGAAACACGATGAAAATGAGTCGCAACAAATCATGAATTAATTAAGAAAAGTAATAAATTATGAATGAGCATCAAAAGGCCCAAGGACAAAAAGACAATGGAATAAATACCTGAAAAAAAATCGTGAAAACACTCTATCGCGAAGCCAAAAAAAGACTGCACGTCCTTATAAACTCAATAAAGACAAAAAACAAGTTGCCCCCAAAAAATAGAAAATACCGTAAAAATTAGTGAGAAAATGGCCAAATTAGGCCGGAAACAGCTGATCGCCGCGGTCGTGACGCGCCGCAGCCGCGTCGTGAGCCTTTACCGCCTAATCAAGTGCCCGGATGACGACTGTATCTTCAGGCAAGCCCACCACTAACTAACTAGTTTATTTTAATTTTGCACGGCTAACGTGCGGTGCTATCATGGAATTCATTCGTTCTGCTGTCGGATCAGTTCTTCGAATTGTATTTCAGAACGAATGGTGAGATTGCTGCTCTTGCCACGTTGTTTGAAGACACAACGTACGCTCAGCTGTCCTTAGCATGTCCGAGGATAATGAGCCGCCACCTGTCTAAGCGTAGCGGTTTCCCAGTCCGAAAATGCACGGGGAGGGGAGACCGTGCAATAGGCTAAATCCCCCATGCTCCGCCCAAGACTTCCGGTCCCGTTTATACCAACCGCCGTCCGCGCTGCGCCTCTCGCGCACAGCGCTCCTGGCCAAGTCTTAATTGTGCTTTCGAATACAATTAAAACGCAAACTCCTGATGCGGATAACATTTGAAGGCTGCTCATGCCACAAAGTCCAAATCGAAGATGATGACGAGGGAAAACTCAAGAGCAACTATGCTGCTTCTGCAATCTCCTTCAAAAGCTGCGCAATTCCACCAAACATGAAAATGAAACGGCTTAAAGGCAGTTGGCCCAAACGCCCGCCACGCCCGCCCGCCCCAAATGGACGACCGTTCCTGACGCTCGTATTCATTCATTTGCTAAGCAAATGAAGCGAAGGGATTGGTATGAAGCGGCCGTGATGCTGCATGCATATATGGGTACACATATGCAGCCGTATCTTCGGTAGCGGTGATTGGTAAGATGCCTACGGGAAACTCGTCCGAAATCGATTTACAAGTCACTGAGAACGGAGGCTTTTTCTTCGCAGGATTTTGACCGTTTCACTCCGTTCTTTCGCCATTTCCCCACTATACAGCGCCCTACTAGCATTTTAGGCTAAGTAGGAAACCATCGTGCCAACTGCCTTTAAGCGTCCTACTCGTTAATTCAAAGTCTTTTTATGGCTTTGTTGCCGAAATCACGCCAAATCGCAAAAACTTACACGGGTTTTTAATTAATTACATTCACTTTCATTTTTTATTTACAGTATAAACGGGATCGGGAGTCTGCGCCGCAAATTGGGCGGAGCGTGGAGGAATTAGCCTATCCCATGGTCCTGAATCCCCATTCCTGCGCAGCTCGGACGAAACCGCTACGCATCGACAGCTGGGGCTCGTTAACCCCGGACATGCCAAAGAGCTGATACGTTGTGCCTTTAAGGCTAAGGGTAGTGGACAGGATAATTTGACTGACAGAAACAGTACAGGCTAAGTATGCCTAGTAGTAAACATCACGGAAAACATTTCTGCCAGGCATATCGCAAAGTTTGCTCCAAATGGTCGTCATTTTTGGAGTTTTAGACTTTTACTTTTTCTTCGTGTTTTCAATAGATAGACCCTTGCCTCCCCTTTCTCCCTGCAAGTTTGACAGCAGTCACCCACAGTTGTGGTTGAATTGTTTCGCACACGTTAATGATCAATCCGTGTTGCCATCAAAAGTGCATTCTAGTGAAATGGTGAGTATCCAGTATCTGCTTCCGCTAGAGCAAAACATGAAAATGAGAAAACTTTATGCGTATTGCGAAGGAGCTGCAGAGAATTTTAGTTCACTGCTTCTCGTAAAGACAGACAACTTTCGTTTTATCTCCGATTTCCACGGCGTTGCATCCATATTTCGTGCCTGCAGGAAGATTGCGTACCTGAATATGTCCATGATCAGAAGACATCACCTTAGTAGTTCTTTAGTTACTCAGCTCTCCATTAGGTTAGAGCATCTTCCACTAACGAGTTGTACTTGGCGCTGAGGTTTAGGTCGTACTCGCCTCCGCTAAGAGCTTTTCCTAGCCGCAAGGAATTTTTTCCGTTTGTTGGCTTTCGCCCGTTTTCCTCCCTTAGTCGCTAGTTGCCTAGTTTACGAGCGCCGCAGAACTACCATACAATTATTAGTTTTGATTGTTTCTGATAAATAGTAGTTGACTAGCGACGGGGAAGGGGAACAACACTGTCATTCCAGATATCACCATGCTGCTGCTTGTTCTCAAAGCAGATTCTCAATCTGCCCGAGAGGCAATTGAGAAAAGATTACGGCAGGAAATGGTGCGTAGTTCAGTTCAGTTCTGTGTTTGAGTATTCATTTCTGGCTTGGAGTCTACCGAATTGTTCATGATAACATGTAGGATGACAGCCGACGGAGGAAGGGTGAGCGGAGTATGTCGCCAACAAACACTTTTCATCCCATATCACCATAGACTGGTGCTATGTTCTCTATGGGCACCTCAATCTGCCCTAGAGGCAGTTCAAGAAAAGAATATGGCAGGAAATAGTGCGTAGTTCAGTTCAGTGAGTATTTCATTTCTGGCGCGGAGTGTACCGAATAACTTCTCTACCAGAAGGAAAGCTGCATTTTGTTGCCACTTTTCCGGTGGCAAGGAAAATAATTGATGGAGAATATGAACACGATGAATAATAAATGAATGATCTTTCTATTACTCACGACATTGACTTGTGCCTCTTTATCTTTATATGCACGCATGAGGGTACGCTGAATTCTGCTCGATCTTACGAGTGATTTTGGTACCTCCCTTAACAACACTATTGTTCTGAAGGAAATATAAAGGATAAACATGGTAAGTGGACAGAGACGAACCTTTCTACTTCGAGTTTGTCAAAACCATGAGAGCCTAATTCACCATATGCTTCCTCGCAAGCTCGCTCAGAAAGGTCTTCGTCCCATACCTGTAACGAAAGATTGCCTTCAAATTAAAAATGTGGGAGGTCCCTTTAAACGAACTAAGGGGGAAAGATTCCCAGCATCCGTAAAATCATTTATGGCATCCTTTCTAATTTCACTTACTCAGTCTTCTACGCCCTCTAAAGGCACCTGAAAAAACCCACTAACCAAATTGTTGTTAATGCCGTTGTGGAATTTTGCATACAAGTGCTTCTGGTGGAAGTCTGGGACGCAATCTGAAAATCACCGTTGTTCTCTTGTGAATAATCGAGGCACTGTTTGGCTTTGAGGGGACATCCTGCATTTTCCCAGTTTCTTTGGTTTGTTCCTGTTAACTAACAGGTTTCACATTGGTCAGACTGGTAAACCCCTGTGAAGCTGCGAAATTGTTCGCGTCATTCACCTCGGCCACAAGAGCTTCGGGTTCTTCACAAGCTGGCCTGGACAAGCTTAGCTGAGCACCATACTGTGTCCCCACAGAGCCGATGTGCGCCGTAAGCGAAAACCCCAAAAGGAAAGTGGACCTAAAGTACCACAAGAGTATAACAACGAGGCTTACCGTTTGCGTAGGCATTCATGACGAAAATGCACAGAATTGTGAGAGCAAGCAACATTTTGTTTGCGATAAATTCCTGCCACGGCCCATCCCTTTTATAGGTGGGCATCCTTTTATAGGGGCCAATGAGTCACAAGTTTTTCGATATTCCTGAAAACTCATTTCCAACAGTTTCTGTCATTGTTTTGCTGTTTTTGTATAAGCACTCTGGATAAACATAGACCTTTGGAAGGGTTTTTACCATGGAATGAAAATGGAATCGACTGAAAAATCGATTTCATGGAAGAAACTGTTTATTCGGAGCGCATGGATAAAAAGGAGACAATAATGAGAGAGACCTTTTGAAATGGATTCCCATGAATATGTTAGAGGAAGTTTTGGCTCAATGGCGCCTATAAAAGGAGGCCCCCTACAAAAAGGATGGACTGTGGCAGGATTTCATCGCAAACAACATGTTGCTTGCTCTCCCAATTCTGTGCCTTTGGGGAAACGTATGGTACTCAGCTAACCTTGTAAAGGCCACCAAGTGGGCGAATGGCTCACTCGAACAATATCGCAGCTTCACAAGGGTTTACTAGTCTAATGTGAAAGCTATTAGTCAACAGGGACCAACCAAAGGAACTAGAGAAGTGCAGGATGTCCTCTCGAAGCCAAACAGCGCCTTGTTCATTCTTCAGAGAACAGTAATACTTTTCAGACTGCGTCCCAGACTTCTGCTAGTAGCCTGTACTTGTAAGAAAATTACCATTCACGGGAACAACAAACATTGGTTAGTAGCTTTTTCAGATGCGTTTATAGGGCGTAGAAGCCTCTTAGTGAGCGAAATGAGGATGGGTTCTAGAAATGCTGGGAACCCTCTTCCCCTCAGTTCGCTCAAATGAACCTCCCACATTTTTGGTTCGAAGGTTTCTTTCTCGTCAAGGTATGGGACGAAGACCTTTCCAAGCGAGCTTGCACGTAAGCAATCAGGCTCTCGTGGCTTTGATAAATTCGAAAGTAGAAACTGCATTTGCTCGCTACCA
>MU916356.1:4148-14386 GCA_036418165.1 Cooperia oncophora | reverse complement strand
TTTGCATCTCAAAAAGGCGAGAGGATAGCGCCGTTTGCTAGTGAAGAGTCGGCCGCCCGCCCACCTGGCCAGCATAGGGTTCTATATAGGGCATTTTCCATGATTTTTTTTTCTGCTTTTTCTTCACTACTGGATCACGTATTATATGAGCTCCATAACTCATTATTCTTGAAAGCGGGCTCAGCCTTTGAAGGCTAAGCCAAAGCAGTTATGGCAGCCAGGTGGGCGGGGCGGCATCCTCTTCACAAGCGGGTGGCGCCATCCTCTCGTATTTTTGAGCTGCGAAATTAGTACATCCTCCACCCTTGTCGACAAAGCTACGATATCTAAGGAGGGCGTAGGAACATCAAATGAACGCGGGCGCTGCCTTTACCTTGTCCAATGAAGTCCAGCCTATTTTTCGTGATACCTTACATTGTTGTTTTGTTTGGTGTATCTGTGTGTCAACAAGGTCATTAGGTGTAATTATTTATCAACGATGGCTAGTCGAAGCGTTTACCCGTTAATAATGCATTCCACCTGATGATTGTCATTGGCACAAAAGGAACACCAAACTCCTCAACAACACTTCCGGGATCGTGCGCACCCAGGGTACGCCATCGTTGTGATCATCACAAGGGGGGGGTCGTATTTGACCGCGAGGGAGGGGGGTCGTATTTGGTCAGAGGAATAGTTGATTTCTCTTGTTTCACGGACGCTGCGGACGCTGTAAAGTGGGGGGGGGTGGTCGTACTTGGTCATTTTTGGGAGGGGAGGGGGTCGTATTTGGTCAGTTCACGGACGCACTACTATTTCCGACACTTGAAAATGATAAGGGCAGTGGTACGTTTACTCTGAGACTCCCCCACCCGCTCGACGGCTCGAGCTTTCATGAGAAGGACAGAGGACTGCGAGCGTGGCGTCGTTACAACTCCCAAGACAGCGGGGTTATATTTTAATTGAATTAGGGGCGGGGGGGTTCTTAATTTCTAGAAAATGATCACAATGCGATGGCGTGCCCTGGTGCGCACTCGAGCACAGGTTGCCTGGCGCAAACTGTATCCAAGTGAAAGTGATAGTTGGGCAAGTCAAAATATGTTAGCCCAGGAAAAGTATTTTCGATTAGCGACCTCGAATTCTATCAAAGGGCGGCCTAACCTGACAGAGAAATGCGGGCGAACCTTACTGGGGAGAGCGTTGCTGCCATGGGGCTCCATGGGAAGGCATGTTCGATTTACAAGTATACTCGAAATCCCTGAGATCGGGTAGGCATGTTTCAACTTAACCTGAAGGTGTCTATGCTTCTAAAAGATATTTTCATCTTGACACAATTGTTGTCGTGTCTCTGTCCAACGCAGAACAAGATGACAGTTCGTCCTAGACAGGAATGCCCCATGAGCAATCAGTTCCGTGCCATGTTCAAATGCCACGCCTACTCTGACTCGGGGATAAGGAGTGTAGGAACTGTAAGGGTGGTCCCAGAGGTGATCAATGAGCGCTGCGGTCAAAAAATAAATGCCATACTCGTGACCAGGGTATCAAACAGCCCTATTACGCAAGTTTTTGCTTTTATTTTGTGGAAAAAAAGTTGTGGCACCAGCCCTGAGAGTGCTCGCTGAACCCTCCCTAACTGGGAAAATACTTTGCTCTGATGAAGTAAACATGGTGATACTTAGTAAAATTACCCTAATTACAACTAACTCAATCTATCCATTCCTCTTTCCCACGTTCTCTTTCATCTAGTCCACAGTGCGCTCACTATTATTACGGCAATTGATAGTAGTAGTAGTAATCAAGGTAGAAAGTCGTTTAGACTTCCATTTTTCTATTCTCAGTATGTTGTACTCGCACTTCCGTCTCATAGAGGCGGCGAAGATTGTCGCTCGCTTCCGCTTGCTCTTCTGCTTGCTTTCGTCCCTCGATTGCTCTGCATTTTTCACGATTTATTAGCAGAATTCAATTACAGAATGACCAACTCTACTTATACCGAGGAGTTGAGCCATGAAACATCCGACTACTTACAAATGGTGCTTTTTCTACTTTTTATGATCGTTGGACTGCCAGTGAACATATCAACTCTTTTCTACATGCTTCGACGATACCGCCATGCCAAGAGCTTTCTTTTGCTTCTTCACATCAATTTGAACATCTCCGACATACTGGTAAGTTAGTTTTCCAGTAACTTTTCCATTCGAACAATGCATATACACTACCGCAAAAAAACCCAGAAAAAAATCGCAAATGACAACTGGATTTTCTTGAAAGACTTTTCCTGCTATCACGTGGTAGGTGGGATGCATGGAGCATTTGGGAGCAAGGTCAGCTGAGAGCGTACAGTATTGTTCGTTGGGGCGTTTTAGGTATGGAGGAGGCTGGGTTTGCTGCGACGCCCACCTGTTCTCCACTGATTGCTGTTGCTTGCTCGCTTCAGTGATTGGTGGAAATCAGGTGGTGTTGCATCAAACTCAGCTCCCATGATATGCCCCAGCATTCGCAGCGAACAGCACTGCGCCGACTTCGTCACGTGAAATTGCCAGATAAAGGCGCCACAAGTTAATTGCCGCATGTGTTGCCTGCAGTTTTGTGGGAAGATTTCATGTGCTCGTCGCTGGGCTGCTAGCGTGGTCACCTGCGCTAACTCACGCCTCCTTCTGCTCTTCCTGGATAAAAGGACGAAGTCTTCGCGTTGATCAATCCCTTTGTGGGATGCGGCACGCATTCTACTTCCATTCAGAATCGTAGTGGCTTATTGAATGCGATGTGGCCTATACAATGACTTGCGGGGGCCAACCGATGTACATGTCAGTGTTTTATCCTCCCAGACGGATCTGATACCAATTAATCGTCCCTGGGGGATAGAACTTGGTTGATCTGACTGGGGGTCGGCCGGGATTCGACGCTAGGAGCGCGCGAATGGTAAGCGCGCATTTGCACCACACCTCTGGAATAAGTTGACTGGATGCTTTTTAGAAATAATCCACAACATTAATCAATATTAGTTCACTTCGTAAAGCAAGGTGCATTAGGAGCCGCTTAACTTCGCCAAAGATGCATTTGCATTAGTATAAAGCTCTGGTACATACTTCCATACGCAGAGTTTCTTGTTAAGAGTTTGTTTCGATGTTTTTTTTGTTTTTTTTTCTAATGTTCGATAGTATTTAGTTTAGAAGATACGAAAGTTTTACCTGTGCATGAGAGATATCCTTCAAAGATAAAAAATTCACCAAGTATACTCGAAATCCCTGAGATCGGGTAGGCGTGGCTGCATGTTTCAACTTAAAGGCAGTTGGCACGATGGTTTCCTACTTAGCCTAAAATGCTAGTAGGGCGCTGTATAGTGGGGAAATGGCGAAAGAACGGAGTGAAACGGTCAAAATCCGGCGAAGAAAAAGCCTCCGTCAGTGACTTGTAAATCGATTTCGGACGAGTTTCCCGTACGCACCTTGCCAATCACCGCTACCGAAGGTACGGCTGCATATGTGTACCCATATACAGGGGGGGCCAAAAAAAAGTCATTTTGCCTCCATGACTTTCAAGGCGCTATAAGTTACACTTTATTAAATTTTACTACCATATTAAAGAGCACATTAAATACTATAATGATACTCGCGCAGCCTTCTGAAGGGAGCGTCTTCGAGAGATTGTCGGCGCGCCGAAAGTGGGTGGGTGGGTACCGGAGTTGAGCGAGGTAGTCGATTTCTCCGCCACCGTAGACCACCCTATCGAACTCCGCCCGAACCAGGTAATTCGAGGGGATTCAGGTCAGGGGGCATACTTTACTATTGCATCTTCTTCAGGTACGAAGCGCCCTTTCATTCGAAGTAGGAGAGAGTTTTTCCAAAACCCTTCGATTCCATGTGGTGGCACCAAAACCTGTAGCAGTAAGGTTTTGTTTCCAAGAGGTACGAGCGTAGCTACAGTGGGGGTAGACGTTATTTCTTCTTTCGGAGTGTTTTTGTGATCTACTTGATGTAACCGCCAGCGCTCACCTTCAGTCGGGGTCTACAAAGAAAATATCGGTCTTCCCCTTTCCAGGTACCCCGGTCCATACCATCAACTCGCGCCTCGGCGAATACGGTGAAGATGATGTCCTAGACCGTAGCGACGTTCGTAGCTGGTCGATGTGGGAGGTCTTGCAGATCAAGAGTACTGACCTCCAGGTAGCTATCTGTGGATGACTTCATTCAAGAAGTTTCGCAGCTGTTTGGAGGCGACGTGAATTCCAAAGGTGTTCTCCAGTCAGGCCGCGACTGGAGATGACTTCATATTTTGGCGTACATGAAGGCGATTGGCGGCAGCGTGCTCCAGCTTATAGAGGAAGATCTTGGGTATCTTCCACTCTGGTATCGTATATCCACTTTCCCTCGTGTGGGCTGCGAAATATCTTCGTTGATGTATTTGGCCTCGCGAAATACTTTTTTTTTGGCCCGCTGTATGCATGCAAGCATCACCACCGCGTTCATACATATCTTTGCTTCTTGTTTTATTTAATTTGCTCAGCAAATGAATGATACGAGCGTCAGAAAACAGGTCGGCCGTTTGTGGGGGCGGCAAGAAGAAGGCGTTTGGGACGTAAAGTTGTTACTCAATAAGGCGTTATAGAGGTATCCCCTCTTGGAAAAGGCTTCACGCAGCGCCTGTCCGAGGTCACGGAATTCTGTTAAGCCAGTTGTACAAATCGCTAACAGGTGTAATAACGATTTACCTGTGGCCGCATTTTTCAACTTAACCTGAAGGTGTCTATGCTTCTGGTGAGATATTTTCATCTTGACACAATTGTTGTCGTGTCTCTGTCCAACACAAGATGACAGTTGTCCCAGACTGGAATATTCCACGAGTAACCAATTCCGTGCCATGTTCAAATGCCACGCCTACTCTAGCTCAGGGATAAGGAGTGTCTGTGTGGGTTACTTGCTTGTTCACTGCGTTCCACGTTGCTGAAGTTAGTAACAAAGGCAATTTTTGGATTGCAAAGTTATGTTTATCACGTAGCGAGATGCAAGCACAAGAAGCACATAAACAGAAAAATTCAATAGCTGCATAAGTTTGTACGAGTAGTGAACGAAGAGACACAAGCCTTCAAAATAAACCTAGGAAAAACAAGGTATTTAGCATTAATCTGTGTGAAAATAGGACCAAGCATGAGGGTCTCAGATAATTCAGAAACAGCTTCTCACAGAGCGGCAAGATGGATTCATGGTATTCGGGCAGTATCTATATAAAAAACATTATAGCTTTCATCAAGCTTGCAAGACGGCCTCTGTCCTTGAAACAGCTCTGAAAATTTTTGACTGGCTCGCAACTTTTACTAGGTATAACTTCGTTCAGAAATAAAGTGGGGCAGAAACACATGGCTCGAAAACTAGAAGGTTTTCTCTTTCTAATGAACCCAATACTTTTGCTGCAGCTTAACTATTTCGCTCTAAAGTCAGCTTCAGCTGCAGTATAGGGAAGTTATATTTTCCCTCCCCTTATAAAGCCCTCATTTCCATCTAGAAATTTCGATTGGCTCTCCGTACACCTTCTCCTCATGAGTCAGATAGGGGTTGGTGCACAAGATTAATGCATGCATGAAATGCGCCATGTTCTCGACTTTCCTTCCGAACGACGGTTCCGGTTCCAAACGACGTATGACATAGCATTGCAATCTTCATACTCCATTCAACTGTTTTTGTTACATGTATGCGTGGGGGACGATTGGTTTCCTCCTTTAGATTCATTATGACAAGGCAGACGACTTATCGGCCAGATTACCTCTTATTTCTCTCAACCATTTGCTTTGCCGAAAGAAAGAATCAGTACATTGACCACCATAACATCCTCTGCAAGCTGCACCTCTGCAAAGTTGCTCGAATGATATGGGGCAGGCGGTGATTTGTCGGAGAGTACTCTGTTATAACCCAATCGTGTTAGCTCTATTTATGGCACCGTACCCTGGATATGAGAAAAGGTGTTCTGCACGTACTCTGAATCATGAACGTTTTTCTTTATGATGAATTACTCACTGAAGACTTTCCAGGGAAAAAAGCTCAGGGGAAACTCTTAAGAACCTCTTGAATAGAGACCCTCTACTCAGTCGAACAATCACATTGGACGCGTTTTACAGACTTGCCGGCGAACCGACATCTGCGACCTCATGCACCCGCTGGCCTTGAAAAACTTTTCTTCGCGTCATCTAGTAATAAACACGAACAACTATCATGTTCGCGAAGGACTGAGTTGCTAGTAAGGGATAATCCCTCCTGTACATGCAACGCAGTGAGGGGGGGGGGGTGAATTACACAAAGTTGTGGTAACTGGAAGCAGGGAAATGGAGAACGGTGGTATAGCGATAAGATCACTAACCTGTCACTGGGAAAAACAACAACATATGTCCATGGCATACGCAGCAGAATGTTTCCAATTAACAGAACACTTCTGAAAATCGTTTTAGGCGGTGCAAAAGGTCATTGTCTCGTCCAGCCACTCGCGTTCTGAAAAACTTCACCAAAATGCAGACATGATTTTGGAGATTTCAACATCACTTGCATAAATTTTCGTAGAGACACGCAATTCTTGAAGCAATCAGTAATCCTGGCAGTGACGATATTCAGTAGCATCGGCAAAGGGACGATCCTCGATGTACCCTGCTAAAATTTTCTCGGTGCTTGGTCACTGTTTTGCAGCTTCGCCAAACTTCGCAGGGCTCGCCAAAATAAGGCCTGTTAGTTAAAGGCAGAAACAGAAAAACGAAAAACAGAAATGGAAACAGAAATGTATGTGCTAGTTGTGTTGCCTGTGTATGAACAAAAAAATGAAAGCGCTCTGAGTAAGGCCCCATTTATGCCAAGCGAGAGACAAAGAGTCGATGCGGATATCGGGCGAGAGAAAGCAGCGAGAGAGTCTGCAAATGAGCAAGACAGCAGATAAAACATCTATCACTTGAGCAACCTTGTGCTTTCGCCGCTACTTTACCTTTCTCCGACGTAAACCTCATACGGGGTTGTTCCTTGCAGTCCACACCACCTTTCTGTACAGTGATTAGACAGTTGTACCTGATCGCGGGCTCCGCCTTCAAGCTGAACAAGCAAAAGAGCTGGAGAAAAGTGCAATGTGCCCCTCCCAACCGGAGAGCATCAACTTCTCCACTGTACCAAGTTTTTTGTCAAGACCTGTGCAAAGAAAGTGCGACAGTGTTTCGTCTAATTCATTTCCTGAAGCCCTAGTAGAGGGGCGTTCAATCGATTCCGTAGTTAATTAGCCTGGGTCCGCATTCACAAAGAATGTAGCCTTTGAACGACATAAAAACATGCAGAAAGTGAGCTGAAAGCTTATCTTTTGGGCACGTGAGACCCTTGCCTTACATGTGATGTCGTGCCATGAGCTCCTGACAATGACAGGTTGCATGTCTGGTCTCTTGCGCGTATAACCAGCATCTTCCTCTAACACGGGTACTCGTACAACAGGACAACTGGTCCAAACTAAATTGAATTTGGCGGTATACCTATTTTCTTGCTTACTGTCGCGCTGACTGCACGATCGTAATCAAAAAGTTTGCTTTTAAAAATGCCATGCGATGGTACGGATTATCAGAGACTAATTTTAGCGCCCTTTTTACCTGTCCCTTTCTTGACAGTAACTCATGAAATCGACACCGAAAGGTGAAGAGTTTTGTGGATATAGTCCCATTGAGCAATGCACAGTCTAAGAAATTGGGTTGCTTCCTGCAGTTGTGACCGTGATAGCCACTTCTACCAAAAAAAAAAGAACACGAAGCACTTTCACATTTTTTCCATCGAAATTTCATTGACATGTTCCTGTTGCAGGTGTTAGGTGTCTATGTGCCTGGTTTGATCGGATGGTTAATTTCGCTGGAATGGCTAGGAGGACCTGTTTTATGCAAAGTGATGCGATTCATTGACGCATTTGTTCTAGCAATCAGGTACATTTTCTTGAACACTAATCCTTTCTGTTGTGGCTGTGACTATGAGTCGGTTATAGTACCTCCCACGAAATAAACGGGACAAGTAGGTGTTTCTCCAGTTCATCAGTAGTAGGTAGACCTCATCTTCATTAACAATAAGAGAGGGCTTGAAGTGCGAATTCAAGGAAATGAGTTAGAGCTGGTCGCATCACACAGGCTGAACGAAAGAGTTTTCATTGGCTGGTCCTGACGAATCAGGGTACACACGCATCGTTATGGCTGACACAAGGAGGAATCGGAATTTGTCTCTGGGAGGAGAGTCGTATCCTCAGTCCGTTGGGGGAGAGGGGATTTGCATTTGTTTCAGTGTCTTCGAGATTGTGTCACCCTAACATATACCCCACATACCGATCAACAGAAAATTTTAAGGGATAAAGTGGGGATATTCGAGGGAACCTTTGAGAAAATCGGCAAGGAATTTGTGAAAATCTAGGGAAAAAAGTGGTGAAGAGAAAGGGTGAGTCTTACCGTCCCGTTTCACAATGTCTATTTACTCCCCTCCCCGCCGTCATTTCTCGACCGCGAGAGGGCGAGGGCCAGAGCGCGCAGGGAGGGGAATCTACGGAACTCGATCAAGATCCCACCAAAATATCGCGTTCCGCGAACCATGCACATCTAGGCAACGACCCAAAAAAGGCCCCATCGTGATGTAGCTTGACCAATTTTAACGCGAGCCCGTGAAGAGTAATCAATTTTTGTGATGGCACACCGCGCAGATTTTGAACTGGCTTGACCCATTGCTTATGGCCTAGATTAAGGCAAAAAGGGGGGGGGTGCCAAAGGACCCTTCACATGCCATGCACCGCTGACCTTCAGTTTTGATCGACAATTAACAAAATTCGGGAAGGCTGGAGGAAACTGCGCCTGTCCTTACCAAGGCAGGACTCCCGTCTAATCAACAACCAGCGTAGAACTCGTTTGGGCAAAACCTTCACTTCTTTGTTTATGAGGAAAACAAAACACTACCTCACTTATGAGGCATCCAATAGAATGTTATACCTGTGCGATCAGATCCTTCTTACAGAGGCGCCCGGATGGAATAGAGGGACTCTTGCTGGCATTTGGGCGAAACCTCCCTGGTTTGACAAAACGAAATCAGAAAGGTTTTAGGGTGTCACCGTCGTGGCCCACGCGCGAGCGCTTCGCTCCTCTCTGCGCGGCTGTCCGTTTCCACTCTGGTCGTCTGCGCTCCAAGCCTCAGCCCTTTTGGGGGAAGAATACAACGATGTGAAGTGCCAGTTTTTGTGATGAGGTCTCAGTAAAGGCGATATACATGATATAGCGGTTTTCAGCTCAAATATTATGGTCTGTATTGCGATATACCGTCTGTACGCCCTCCGTTATCCTCTCTGGATCTCGACAGTCGGCCACAGCCGAGTGCGTCGTATGTTACTGCTTGCTTGGGGTATGGCCACTCTCACTATGCTTCCTCAGCTCTACGTATGGAGAGAGGTGCTACCAGTTTTCATTCAGTTTATGCTTCTAATCCCTTATTCTTGAGGATCTTGTTAGTTCAGGAATGATCACAAATTTCTTTTTTTTAATTAATTTTTAACACGTCGTTTTTATGCTTGGTGATATATCCCCCAATTACGTGGTGAGTAGGCACATAGTGTACCACTTCTCCATTTGAAAGGGGGTGGTAAGAGCGGATGGCGGCTTCAGGCTGACAGATCCTTTCCTTATGCTTCCAGCCATAATATATGGATATCCACCTTCACTGCTTCTGCAGATGTGGTGTTCTACCGCTCGTAGCTGAGTCTTGCCTCGCTCGAGTCGCTGAGCGTCTCTGCGTCCTGTTTACCAGGACATCGCCCGGCCCTGGAAATTATCCAGATCTCATTTGGGACGTTTTCGACAGGTTCCTCCAGTCAAACAACACTTCGGTTTCGTGTTGGAACTCTACCCTCCATGACTTGCCGTTTAGAAATGTATTTTAGAAGATAGGGGTCATATCTACCGAGAGGAAAACGCGACTAACTTCATGCTTTCAATTCTCTAGAAGTGCTTTCGTGTAGAGACTGTCCACTACAAGGTTTCACAGTCAACTTTTCTGATTTCATTCCCATTTCTAGAATATTTCACCATGGAACTCTCCTTCTGTGAAGCCTCACCTTGAGCTCTCGCTGCTCACTTTATTAGGTTGTCCGGAAAGTTCTGCACGTTTTGTGTTACTATTTTTTGAACATTCATTGCTGATTAAAAACTCACTCTCCCTTGCGTCTCAGTAGTACATATTGCAAAGCATTCTTTGCCCCATCTGATGGTATAATTGCCGTTTCACCATTGCTTGATG
>MU916355.1:1535-14392 GCA_036418165.1 Cooperia oncophora | reverse complement strand
TGAATCAAAGCCGCTGGAAAACTGATCTGAAGCAGCAGAGGGAATAACTGAGCTTCAGTTGTATTATTTCTGTCATGGCAGCCTTTGCAGCAGAAGCCAGGAAAAGTGAAGCGGAAATTGTCAATTTTCTCACAGTAGCCTTGTGATGGAAAAAATTGGACACATGGGGGAGTTCCTGTTGATAAGCTTCGACTAAAGGCAAACTCTATATACAGCACCCATCTGCGGTGTCCCATGGCAGTGAGTGGTGCCGTTTTCAGGGAACATCAGAGGCACTTTCACCCTGCTGTGGAAGACGACGTCTGAGCGTCATGCAGATGGTGCCATTCCTACTGAAAGCTACGGGTGGTCTGGTTAAAAAATATACGCATTTCAAACCCATGACTAGATTCTACAACATAGTCCATTATTTTTAATTTTCAATGATTTTTCTTTGACCACAGGGAGGCCGAAAGAAGACATAGACAGGGATAGTATCGAGATCGAGTTTACCTGACAAGATTATAAATTAGAGACAACAGGCGGGATACTTTCATCAGAAAGGATAAAGGATAAAGTCTTCGCCGTTGATCAATCCCTTTGTGGGATGCGGCACGCATTCTACTTCCATTCAGAATCGTAGTGGCTTATTGAATGCGATGTGGCCTATACAATGACTTGCGGTGGCCAGCCGATGTACAAGTCAGTGTTTTATCCTCCCAGACGAATCTGGTACCAATTTACCGTCCCCGGAGGGTAGAAGGCTTGGTTGGCCTGGGCGGGAGTCGACCCGGGATTTGAACCCGCGCGAGTGGTAAGCGCGCCACTTGTCACTACACCACCTCCGCCTCAACCTCAGAAAATGCGCGTAAAATTGAGTGTGCCCGTGAACGCACACAGTTTCGCACATCTAGGCCGGATCACCATTGAGCGTTCGCGAGCACAAGGAGCAAGCCCTGTGGTAGGAAGCGAGAGCGACGCTGATTCCCTCTCCTGTCGTGAACAGGTGCTTCCTAAGCGCAAACTGAGTTGTACTGTACGCACTCTGTGCTCACGCCCTGTTTTACGCCCAGTTTAGGGTACTGTATCTCCGCTGAAGAAGACCATGCAGGTAATGGCTTTCCAACTGTACGGATGGTCTGGTTGAAGAACATACGTATTTCAAAGCCACGGTTGACCACAAGAGGGCCCAAAGAAGACATAGAGAGGGACTTTAGAAAGTAGCGAGGCCTGGCAAGAGCAGTGGCGCGAGAATAAAGTTAGAGGGAGGAAGAAGAGCACATAGCTGATTGGAGTTCTTTACTGTTTAGCCGTCAACCCCTTCAAGGAATCAAAAGGCTTTCTACTAAATTGAAAGGAACCTTGCTGTCTTGAAGCTTTCTCATAACAGATGGGGGTACAAATCCTACAAACTGGAACATTATAGATTTTGAATTTTCATTTAGCTCTGTTTACTGCATCAAACAAGATTAAGATCTGTGAAATCAGAGCAATTGAATTCTCTTGATATCTATACTGGCTAATGAAGTAGGTTGGGAACTTCGGACCATTGACTTTCAGGAACACGTGCTCGGCTCATGGGTTTGAGGAGTGTTGAGTAATTATGAACCAGGCGAAACCTGTGACTGCGTCAGACTCAGACTTGTGGTAAAGGTGCAGTTCCGCGATGAGTAGGGGGAGGCATTTTGCTTCTTCGTTCAGCACTCGTCCGGTTTACAAGGCTCACTCTGGTGAGACCTGTAAACTCTTGTGAAGCTGCAGCAAGCTCGTCGAACCACCATGGTAAAACTTGTCAACTCTCGTAAGCTCATAAAATAACTTTCTAATAGATGGGTCGACACGTCGATGGGAAGTAGCAGACGTGCAAAATGCCCACCTCCCCGTCGCGGAACTGCCTTAGGTGTGGTGTTCTAACCATGTGTAGTGAGTGGTTCGTCCATGCTTGCGCACGCCACGCTGACGCTTCTCGAGAATGAATCGAACTGCAAATGTGAACTTTTAAAATCGTCCTTCTCCTGCCCTGCAGTAAGTGTTCTTCAACATAGATTCAGGGCTCCGACGATTTTTCCTTGAAATTAGACGGATCGGCACTACGAGCATATTACATCCCATTATTTGAAGTCATTGCTCACAGCCTTAGTAAATGGCTTCTTAATCAGGGTAGAAATTCAAAGCTTTCAATCGCACTCCTGACTTCATAGATCTTTATCTTGTTTGCTTGAATAAGCCGATGACTAAATGAAAATTTAAAATGAATATTTGATTTTCTCGCTTGCGGGAGTACCAAATATATGATGTTCCGAGAGGTCGCAGGCAGTAGGGGATCTCATGAAACAGAAGCCTGCACCCAACCCCTCCTCCTCCGTGAATTGGTCCTTCCATTTTGGGTTTATGGTTATGCAGCTGAGAGAGGCAAGCCACTTTTTCCGCTTAAAGGTGCGAAATGGGATGGAGGGTCACCCGGCATGTCGTCTCATTCTCGCCAGGCTGCGCATGGCCAGAAACGACGGACGCGATGTCCAATCGCGCTACTTGTCTGCGTCTCAGTCCACTTGGTTGTGCTAATACCTTTGACTGCGTGTTCGATGCTGTTAACTCCTTTGGCTCCTCATAATCGTCCAGGTAATCTGAGAAACGGTTCTCTTACATCGGGCGACCATACAGCCTTCCCAGCGTCGTCGACCCATAGCACACAGTTCTCTCCAGATTTCGCTGGGGGAAAGGGAAAGCTATCTGCATGGCTGCTCTGACGACCTCAATTCTGATCCCAGCATGTCGGGTGCAGCCGCAGATGTCCACAGCATTCTCACGTGAGCACTCTGAAGCGCCTCTCAATGTTTCTATTACGACGAGCTAAGTACTCGCTGCATTACAAGGGACCCCAACAGGTCGACCCGGCCATTTGCAATGAGAAGTAGGTATATGGACGTATCTCGAGCCGCTGAATCCAAATCTACTCTCCGTTTTTGCGGAACGATTCTCTGAACGGAGTTACGGACCATCAAATCTTTGCTCGTTGTATAAGTTGAGAGGGATGGTTGCTCACGGCAGGTCGCCGATGGCCTAGTGGATAAGTGCACTGATTCAGGAACACGATGTCGCATGTTGGAATCCTTGACACTCCGAACATTTTTGCTTTTGTTCAGAACATTCCATACGAGTCCCCAGAACACTTCTGTTTGGCCAGTTGACTTGAATCTCTGATTATTTGACAATAGAAGCGATCATTGCTCCATCTGTTACACCTTCTGAAAACTTGAATGAGAACTCCAATGAGAATGACCGTTTCTAGAGCTCGCATCGAGGAATGGAGAAGGTCGCCACTACTACTAGGGAAGGTCGTCAGGTCCAAGTGGCCATTCGTAATGAAATATAGTTCACTAGACGTGGTTTTGGACGCTGATCTCGAATCTGCCTTCGAAATTTGCAGAACGATTCTCTGAACGGAGTTGCATTTAAATTCTGTGGGGAATGTCTCTTTTAAGTCTAGAATGCATTCAAACGTCAAATGGGTGCCATATTCGTGTTCAGGGAGCAAAATTACCCTTGGGGCAGGTTTCTAGCCAGATATGAGGTCTTGACCTATCTTCAAAAGTCCGGTAGCAGTTGATCCGATGGTGGTCACCACTAGTTCCAGGGCCAGTCTCTTGTCGATTGCCTGTCTTTGGCCGGAATTTTCTTCTATATACCAGGAAAACTGGAGCAGTAACAAAATGAATGCGTAAGAAGGTGCAAGACAAGGCGTTGTGCAGGCAAATGTATCTGCAGCTGAATAGGTGTGAACATCAGCTGAACTAACCCATGGATGGTTCAATTATGGAAATCAGGTCAAAATGCCAGATTTGGCTAGCAACTTGTGTATAAAGGTATTTTGACCCGCTGAACACGAATATGGCACTCGCTGAGCGTGAAAACGCCTGTATCGCGCACGACGGGCACCTGTACACCCCAATATTTTCCTGCACTACAAGGCTTCTACAAGGTGCCTAGGCGCATTCATAAATGGACGCAAAGTTTTCTTCAGGCAAGATTAGGTGAGCACTGAAGTAGTAGTGAAAGCAAAACCACATTTTGCCACGTTTGCGCAGGAAGCAAAAAAGTGAGGCCCAGCAGGGATTCGATCCCACGACCCGTTGCGTGGTAAATGCGGTGGAAAAAGCCCCATAACTTCCGTTCAGAGAATCGTTCCGCAAAACGGAGGGTAGATTTTGGATTCAGCGGCTCAAGACACGTCCACATGTGTACATCTCATTGCAAACGGCCGGGTCGACCTGTTGGGGTTCCCGTTAGATCACGAGTCTACGCCAGGTGCGATTCACTTTTGGCCTTGAGTCAGGTGGAGCATCAGTTCATTCCAGTAAGCAACTTACCAGTCCTAACAGAGTTGTCCAAGCTACCAGCATCACTTGGGCATCGGAAATCCTCTAGTCTATCGGTACTTGCACGTGCTGGCTTTCGATTAGTTCGACACCCTTTGGTCAGGATGTCGGTCTACTTGACGTTCAGCCGAAAACCATACTCTGTCGGCAACTGCCGCTGATTTTTGCATCTTAGCCTGAATTCTCTTCGTTGGTTGTTCGTCCTAGGGCATGTCCATGCTGGGTGGTTGGTTTTTTAGGGCACAGAGTATGTGTGAAGTGGTGGGTCTGTACGAACTCCACTTTACGGGCTCTTGTTGTCTGGCTTCTGCCAAAAAGGATTGGATACGTTGAATCGACTAAAAAGTGCTGGCGGCGCGTTATGAGTCCATACAAATTACGGTGGACAGTCTGTTGGCCAGGTGGAAATCGCGAGATTGTTCGGCGATTTCCACGCTGACCGACAGATCGCGGGAGGATGATAGCTTTTTAGGTGTGGGGCTTTTGAAAAATGGAAGGCGACATGTTGAAGCAATGTCTCGACTGTTGCGTTTTTCTACCTACTGTGAACCTGAATATTTCCCCTTTCGTAGAAAGAAATAGTAGAAATAGTAGTAGAAATATTTCCGATGGATTACGGACGGCGTTAGTGGTGGATGGAGCTGTTTTTATGCTCTCAGCGAAAAAACTTCTTTCAAGCGCATTCTTTTTCCATAATAGAAGCGGTCATAACCCAATATTTTCTATTTTCAGCAAGCTCTGCAGTTCTCCTAAAAACCCGCTAGTTCAGAAGATATTCTAGATGGGTCACCCTTGGGCGACATCTGTGTCACTCATAGAGTCCCTTTGTGCCATTGTAATGATGCTCATTCGCGAACCTCAATATGGCTCAGAAAACATATTCCTGTTGAACTGCATCAAAGCATAATTGGTTATCATCGATCAATTTGGTCCGAGTGTGCGCCGTGCATTACGCTTCTACGCAGAGGTGGTGGAAAGGTGTAACTTCTGATTTTAGGTGATTTTTGTCAAATGCAAGCAGACGTTTGTTAAGGAACGGTCGATACTGCATGATCTTGTTCGAGAATGTGACTATTTAAGTCATCTACCGTAGCCTTACGGTTCATGGTAACCGTTGATATTGTCCAATCAAGTCAATTTTTTTAACATTCTAGTCTCCCTTCACTCGGGTCATTCCCGTTCTCATCCGTCCGCTCCATCAGCTGTAGCGATGACAATTTTTGTGCTGTTGGTGGCTCACCGACTGCGTTGGCCGAGCCCAACATCCCCCCCCCGCGGGTTTCGCACAACGATGCGTACCCTATTTCAGTGAATCCTTGCTAGAGTTTTTTTGGCGCATGTACCTTCAGAGGCTGCAGAAACACCTAAGGTCATAATCGTCCATCTTACTCCTTCCGTGATATCCCTCTTTTGTCATAACTTGCAGAGTCCGTATGGTTCTCCAGCTCTCCCTGATAGGCATCCCATGAAGGTCATGTTTCAGAAGGATCCTTGCCGTACACGTGATCAGAGTGTAAGAATCGAACGTGTTTTTCATGTCCAGAAAAGCCATGCGAGAGCGAGGCTTATTCGGTACTTCCCTCATCATGATCTCCCAGCGCGGAGGGATCATCGAAAGTGTGGTTTTTATTGGTATAGAGGAGAAGCAGCTTTCTCTTAGTCGTTATTCTGGGCCAACGTTCGTTGAACAGCTCCATAGAAGCGCGCACTGACTTCATTTCGCGAGTGAACAGTCGTCCGTTCGTTCGAAATTAGGGGTGCCTCTATGAGTGTTTCAGCAACGCTCGGAATCTACTTGTATTTAGAACATAGTAGAACACACCTTATTGCTCGCTTCAGACGTTTTTATGCTCTCTTGTTCCATTGGATATGCTTCCTTCAGCTATTTTTGCAGGAATAACCTATCTCCTCAGGTCTATTCGATTAAACCAAAGCAGTTTAGTAGGGTAGAACTATCGAGCTCTACCCTGCAAGGGGCCAACGACGAGTTTGCCAAATTCGACATATTAGAAAAATGTCCCGTTAAACAACTACTAGGCAGCGTATACAGTGAAGGCAAACTACCGAAGGTAATGCACGCGAAAGATTATTCAGCTAGCAATGTCAATTTGGCTGTCTCACAATCGGATGTCAAGCAGCAGCTAAGGAAATATACAGGAGGTGGAGGGTGGGGGGGGGGGGGGCAAAAAAGGCACTTTCTTTCCTGATTTTCAAAAACGATATAAGTTCCACTTAAATTAAATTATGATTGACATTCCACCAACATGTTCACGATGACGCTACTGTACACTACCTTGATACTGCCGCACAGCCTTTTGGAGGACGCCACTGAGATATTCTTGCTGCGACCGACCGTAATTTAGTGCCTGAGTTCAGCGAGGTCGTTGATTTTTCCGCCACTGTAGACCATCCTGTTGTGCTCCGCTCGGACCCGGTAATCGAGTGGATTTAGGGCAGGTGACTACACTTTGGATATTTATCTTCTTGAGTTCTCAGGCCCTTCGATCAAGAGAGGAAGAGTTTTCGCAGTATGGATTCCATATCGGCACCTCAATGCTGTAGCAATACGAAGTTTCCATGATGGTACAGGCGAGAACATAAGCAGATATTCCCTCCTCGAGTTTTTTCGATGTAACGTCAGGGTCATTTCAGTCTGGGGCCCGAAAGAAAATGTCTCCATTCCAGGAACTATCCTAGACGGTGGCGATGTTTGTCGAGCTGCTCGATGTTGAAGGTCTTCCGGACCAAGAGTGCTGGTCCCCAGGCACCCTCTCCAGTCAGGCTGGAATCCGAGATGGCTTCATATTTTGGTGTACATGAAGGTGATGAACGAGAGCCTGTCTCCTGCTTATCGAGGAACATCTTGTATCTTCTGCCCTGGTACTTGAATCATGCTTTCTGTTGGGCTGCGAAAACTTTACTGTTTATGTGAGTGCGGCCGAAGTGTCTTTTTTTTGGCCGCCCCCTGTAGGCTCTAGATAGAGTAAAGATCCTCACAACATCAAGGCTGAGTAGGCATAAAAAAACAAACTTTATCGAGACGCGCTTTCGAGATCCTGTGTGTTCCTGCAAGCGACTGTCAGCCAAGAGATATGAACGATGGACTGAATTCTCTCACAGTAAGAATGAAGTGAATTGTAGGTTACTGCATGAATTTCACCTTAATTAACGTTCATATTCACCAAAATGCCGTGTATCCGCTCGTTTTCCTTCATAGCAACCCATTCATTCTGAAAATTCTAGAACACTTCCTTCTGTAGTTAGTAGAACGGCGAAGCTCTTCTCTTCATTGAACCTTCCTATTATTATATGACTACGTTTCGGGCATAAGCTTTTCTCAGGTCACTTATCTAAGAAGGAGGCAGGGATAGCCGAGTGGTTAAGAAAGGCGGCTCGTGTTCGCAACCACGCTGAAGTAGGTCACGAGTACAATCCCTGCCGAGGCACAAACCATGCCTTGCAAAAATTGCAAAAATGGAGACGTTACCAGCGTCAGGCCCAGGTTGACAGGCCGGCTGATGGAGAAACCCGTCACAACAATCATGACAAGTCGCAAAAGTATCAGTGTAAAAGCTAGGACGTCACCCGGAAGTGGCGCGCAGAACCCTCGCCCGAGTTCTGTGGTCAGTATGCGAGGGCTACCGAGGAGTGAACGACCTCGGTCAAAGAAGCTAGTTCGAATAGGGACCCTGAACGTGGGGTCGCTTACCGGGAAGTCTCGCGAGGTTGCCGACCTCATGAGGCGCAGGAACATCCAAGTCCTATGCCTTCAGGAAACGCGATGGAAAGGTGCAAAGGCCCGCGAGATTGGAGAAGGTGTCAAACTCTTCTACAATGGAGCAGACACCAAACGGAATGGCGTGGCCATAGCGGTAGCGGAATCCCTGAAGGACTGCGTCTCTTCCGTGAACAGAATCAGTGACCGGATCATGGGAGTGAGAATGGACACGATGGATGGGTACTGGACAGTACTGACCGTGTACGCACCACAATCCGGCTGCTCCGAGGCGGAAAAGGATGAGTTCTACCTTATCCTGGACGACGCCATAAGATCGGTTCCAGAAGACGATTACCTCACCATAGCTGGGGATCTGAATGGCCACGTGGGAAATGACAGAAGAGGCCTAGAAAGGGTGCACGGAGGTCAAGGAATAGGAGCGAGAAATGCTGAAGGAGAAAGGATCCTTGACCTAGCTACAGCCCACGACTTAGCAATCTGTAGCACCTTCTTCGCGAAAAGGAGGACTCAGAAGGTAACCTACAGCAGTGGAGGAGACAACGGAAATCGACCACGTCCTGGTGATGAAGTTATCTCAAAACTGTCAAGGATGTCAAGGTACTGCCTGGGGAAGACCTGGGCCCTCAGCACAGACCTCTCCTGGCAGATATCGCGATAGACCTCCCCAGAAAGCGAGGAGTGAAACAGAGCGAAGGATTCGCTGGTGGAAAATGCGGAACGCAGAAAGGTATAGCCTCGGCCGAAGGATACTGGAGGCTGGGCCCCGGACCCACATGGGCCAGTCCAGGACACCTGGAGCCACGCAGCAGAGGTCATCCTACAGTGCGCAAAAGAAGTCCTGGGAGAGACGCGAGGCGGTATCCGAGGAGACAAGGCAGCCTGGTTCTGGAACGAGGAAGTCCAGAGGATCGTCAAGCAGAAGAAGGAAGCATACAAACGCTGGCAAAAGACACGGAGCCCAGAAGACTACGCTGCCTACAAGAGCTGCAAGCGACTCGCTAAGGCGGCCGTTGCTAAGGCCAAGAATACGGAAATGGACGCCCTGTACGACAAGCTGGAAGGCCGAGAAGGGGACAAGTTCGTCTTCCGCCTGGCTAAAGCTCGGCATCGCGCAGCTCAGGACATCAGGGTCGTTAAAGACTGTGAAGAGCAGCAATGGGCCATTCTCAGGAAACCAGCCGAAGTCAGGAAGAGGTGGGAAGAATACTTCGAGGGACTTCTGAACGAAGAATTCCCTCGCAAGGATAGCCCACAGATAGAGGCGACGGCAGGTCCCATCACTCCCTGGACGAAGGATGAAGTTCGCCGGGAGCTAGGGAGAATGAAAGCTGGGAAAGCAGTGGGTCCAGACGGGGTACCGATAGAGGCATGGAAGGCCCTTGGAGAGCATGGGGTGAGTTGGCTCACGCACTTCCTAAACAACGTAACAGCTGAAGGAAGGATGCCGAATGCGTGGAGGAGCAGCACAATCGTTCCCATCTTCAAAACAGAAAGGGGACGCGACGGAGTGCTCCAACTACCGCGGCATCAAGTTGACTCCCCATACCATGAAGCTGTACGAGCGCCTGGTCAACACTAGGCTGAGGGAACTTGTCCCTATCTCGCAGGAACAGTTCGGCTTCATGCCCGAAAGGTCCACCACTGACGCCATCTTCATCGCCAGACAGCTGATGGAGAAGTACCGAGAGAAGCGGCGACCCTGCTACCTAGCCTTCCTGGACCTTGAGAAGGCATTCGACCGCCTGCCAAGGCCTGTACTCTGGAAAGCGCTCAGAGAACGTAACGTTCCGGAGCACCTGGTCTCCATAGTAAAGGATATGTACGATGGAGCTAAAGCAGCTGTACGCACCCCGCACGGCTTGACGAAGGAGGTAAAATCACGGTTGGGGTACACCAAGGATCAGCCCTCAGCCCGTTCCTCTTCCTCCTGACTCTAGATGTCATGGCAGAAGAACTCATGGAGGGACCGCTAAAAACCATCCTCTACGCTGACGACATCGCCCTGATAGCGGACAGCAGGAAAGAACTCCAGGACAAGGTGCAGCGGTGGCAAGATCTGCTCGCTGAGAATGGGCTCCGGTTGAACGTGAAGAAAACCAAGTTCCTGAGCTCTGAAGAGTGTAGCGAACCCATCGTAGACCGTCACGGCGAGAACATCGAAAGGGTCGAGGACTTCCAGTACCTGGGGAGCCACCTATCAGCTGATGGCAGCGTGGATCAGGCGGTGAAAGCCCGAATCAACGCAGCCTGGATGAAATGGAGGGAGTCCACTGGAATCCTGTGCGACCGGCGGTGCTCGAGAACACTCAAGGGCAAGGTGTACCGGGCGGTGGTAAGGCCTACAATGCTCTACGGCAGTGAGTGCTGGCCCATCTGCAAGAACCATGAAAGGCAGCTCCATTCAGCTGAAATGAGGATGCTGAGATGGGCGTGCGGTTGGACACGACTCGACAGAGTCAGAAACGAGGATGTCAGGGCGGTCACACAGACGGCCCCGATCCAGCTGAAAGCACGAGAGCAGCGACTGCGATGGTATGGGCACGTACTGAGGAGGCCTGAAGACCACCAATAAAAAAAGCTAAGAATTCAGAAGTGAAGGAGCCGACACGAGAGCCCCAAAGATAAAGATGGAGGCGTTCATCAGAAGGACCTCACTGAAGTGAAAGCCACGGCAGAAGATGCAGTGGATCGGAACAAATGGCGACGTCTAACAAGAACAGCGGACCCTGCGACGGCGCGGGACTAACGCTAGGGAGAAGAAGAAGAAGAAGACTCGATCTTGAAGAAGGTCTGAACTACATACAACTGGATCTACGAATTCTAAATCTAAAGCTGTTTTCTTATGATAACTGCTGTTTGACGCCGCAGTACCATAATGTGAAAAATGAACATCTAAATCTATTAGGGTGTCCACAAAGTTCGTTGGCCATTTGTAAACAGCGTCGCGTTACGCAACGCGTTGTGATTTTGCATAAAGATTTCGCAATACTGAAAGTACTCGCGATGGGCTATCTTCTGAGCTAGCTAGCTCTAAATTTCCTTTCCTGCTCTTCCCACAATAAAGCAGTGAAGATGAGTGATAGTCACCACCACCGCCGATGTTTGCTGGACTACTACAACCTGGGCATCTCCAGACGTCAGGCCACGACCAGGATGCGTCAGCAGTTTGGTAATAACACCCCTTCTAAGAACTGGATGTCAAAATGGTGGACTCGCCTCACCAATGAAAACTATGGCATCGAAGATATGCCGAGGTTTCTGGTTCTCTCGCCACGGCGTCGTCCACTACAGCATCCTACCCAACAATGCCACAGTGACGGCAGAGACCCTCTCTAAAGAATTGCAGGAGGTCAAGGTGAAAGCTGCCGCCTTGTCCCAGAAACTTGCAAATCCGTGGTTGCTCTGAGACAACGCGCGCCCCCAACCAGCGCAAGAGATACTCAGGCCGTCCTGGACAGGCTGGGCATCGAGACGATCACGCATCCACCGTATAGCCCGGACATTAGTCCATGCGATTACCACATCTTCCGGTCCATGCAAAATTTCTTGGACGGAAAACAGCTGAAGAACGAGCGCGACCTCGAGGACGTGATCGAGGACTGGGCCGAGTCGCAGCCGGCCAGCTTTTGGGAGGATGGAGTTGCCTCTCTACCCGATCGTTGGCGAAAGGTAGTGGGTATGCATGGAGATTATATCATGGACCGGTAAGTTCAACTTGGTGAGATATCTTTACCAGCTCTGAAAAAACGAATGGCCAAGAATTTGTTGGACTCCATCTTAATAAATCTATATCAAACAAGAAGAATTTCAGAAGAGAAGAGCATTTTGCGGCAAAACGGATATAGAAATCGGCAGCTTTGATGCTGGAGGCCTTACCGATCACCCTATGGTACTCCTCTCGTATTACTTTTCATCAGCGACTCGTTCGTTGTTGACGCGTCGTAAAACGATCAAGGCTCCCTACAGGCCTTCGCCGCTCTACTCACTACAGAAAGATTAGCGCAATGAAGCTCAAGGGACCATGGATTCTCAATAACACTTCCTTCCTTGAACGAAATCAGTTTGAATCACTGTAGCTTACTCGTACCCATACACAAGACGCGCCGAGCCGATTTACGCGACCATTTCTCTTCCTACATGAACCTAGTGCAAAATCCTGCGCACAGACAAATAGACGACTGCACCTGATAAAGCCTGAGAAGATGCGAAGGAATATGTTGCTAACCAAGGGATGAGCTTTCCTAAAAGGAGGGTTCCGTGTAGTTTACCCACTCATCATGTACAAGTTGGGATGTGTGAGCATGGGCCTAGAATGTCGTGCAGACGAGAGAGCGCAGAGAAAAACAGAAGTTGGCGCGGTCAAAGGGATTGAATCAGGGTGTGACAGATTAGACATCGTAATCCCGCGCTCATGGGTGTGGCCAGCGATGTCTCCTGCCGTATGCAGCGAAGGGATAGTTCGCAGCCACATATAGAGAATGTGTAGAAGGATGAAGAGTCTTCCTTGGTCACTCCCCTTCTGGGATGCGGCACGCATTCTACTTCCATTCAGAATTGCAGTGGCTTATTGAATACGATGTGGATGACACAGTGACTTGCGGATGTAGCAGCCGATGTACAAGAGAGTATTTTATCATCCCAGACGAATCTGGGGATTTGAAACAAGGGACTGTGCCGGCGGTCCGCGCTCCACTCCCTAAATGGAATAAGCCACCACCTCCGCCTCAAAGTCTGCGATAGCGTTTTTTTTTATTGAAGAC
>MU916354.1:0-13473 GCA_036418165.1 Cooperia oncophora | reverse complement strand
TCCTCAGTTCGTTATCCAGTGGGCGCATAGCCCAATTCCTGGTCTGTAACGATCAGGTCCTCACTGTGCCCAATCGCTCTCTCCCTCTGGTAAATTTTCTGATAGCTTCTAGGTAGCTTTTGGAACAGGACATGCCCTGTCAAGGAAGCATGTTTACGCAGTATGACTCCTTCCCTCAAAGTTATTCCCTTGGTACGATCCCCTCCATCCATCCTACCAACCACCTTCCTATCTGGCTAAGTTTCCTCAACTTTCTAGCATAGTTCTGCCACTTTTTTTCCAGAAGCTATCTCGAGTAGGCGCTATGTAGCGCAACTCAAACAAGAAAACCGAGAAAAATCCACCATCGAAAACAGTCCTCTGGCTCCCCTCCTCCAGCAACCAAATACGACCCCTTCAGTGGAAGATTAATGACGTGAGTGTTCTGGGAGCCATTCCCGGGATGCCTCTCTGCTTGATATCAGTATCCTCCATGGAAAGCTAATAAGCAAACTGTACAAAACTACGACGATAGTAGTCAACAACTTTGTTTTCACAAAAGCCGTGAAAATTTCTGATGAATAAATGTCTCGGAATCATCACAGTGACTGCTGCACTTATGAAAACATTGTACACAATCATCGGACAACATTACTCTCGACATTTCAGAAACGGGAAACCAATTGGAAACATACGACGGCAGTTTCGCTTATGATATACAGGGGGGGGGGCAAAAAAAGACACTTTTCTTCCTCGACTTTCAAGGCGATATAAGTTACACTTTATTGAATTCTGATTGGACATTTCCACCACCATATTCAACAGCATATTGTACACTATCATGATACTCCGCCACAGCCTTCTGGACGAGCGCCATCGAGAGATTCTGCCACGCGACCGTGATTCGGTGCCTGAGTTCAGCGAGGTCGTTGATTTCTCCGCCTGAAATCATGGAATGTGTACGTGCCCGATAACATCAGAATGTGGTCTTATCTAAGAGCATTGCAGGATTTTTCTCATTTTCCTTCACCATAACAGATGCTCAAAACTTGTCGCTACAGGGGGGGGCAAAAAAACTTAACTTTTTTCTTCCTTGAATTTCGAAGGCGCTAATGTTACCAACTTTTAGAAAATTCTGATTGGAACTTTCTACACCAATATTGAAGAGCATATTAAATCTATCAGTGATAATCCGCCCAGAGCCATCGGAGGAGCGCATCGAGAAATTCTCCCACACGCCGTGCGGTGCTAGTTCCATCGAGACCGTTGATTTGTCCGCAACAGGATACCACCATGTTGAGCTCTTCGGACCAACTAGATCGCTGGCGCTTTAGATCAGGTGAACACTAGCGGATATTCCCTCTTCTCAGATCAAAAAGCTCGTCGGTTCCAAGCAGATGGGAGTTTTTCGATTCTACTGTGATGGCACACTAATGCCTTTAGCAAATGCCAAGTTTCCAAGACGGGTACAGGCGCGACAGAAATGTCAAAGATATGTCCCTCGACTGTTTCGATGTAAGCGCCAGCATTCACTTCAGTCCGGGGTTCACCGAAGACAATATCTGCTCTTCCATTCCAAGACAAACTTCCGGTTCATACCATCAGCCCGCGCCTTGGCGACTGCATTGAAGATGATATCCTGGACCGTAGCGACGTTGTCGGGCTCCTCGATGTTTGGAGTTGTCCAGATCAAGCGTTGTACGTCTTCCGCGTAGCTATGTGCGTGACTGGCCAAACCAGAATGTTTCCCGAGTTTTTGGAGGTGACGTAAATTCCATAGGCGTTCTCCAGTGCGGCTGTGATCGGAGGCTTCATATTTTTGTACATGAAGGTGGTGGACGAGAGCCCGCTCCTGCTCATCGAGGAACATCTTGGGTATCTTCCGCCTTGGTCTCTTATCCACGTCTTCTGTCTGGGCTGCGTAAACTATGTGACTCTGCTGGAAAATTTGCCCCGTCCCCCTGTATTTAGCGTGTATTTTCGGAGCGCCACATGGAAACATTTTAGCGAGGGAATGAGCGGGACAAAAACATTATTCAATGAAGTCATCCCTAAATGTCGGTTATCCGAAGGGATACGAAGCGTTACGAAGCGAGGTAATCGCGCCCACTTGCAGAGTAATTCCTACCTAGTGGACTGGACGGACACAGAATTAGACAGTCGACGCGCCGCGGCATTGCCACATTGAGCGGATTGGGTCCTGGTGCGAATGCAGCGTACGTCACCCGCTCGCAATGCCTATTTTGATGCACCTGCCGCAACCAAGGGAGTAGTTTTGGGTGCTGTCCGGCCTAGAAAAGGGAAGGAAAATATCGCATTTCGTAGTTCCCCTGTTAACTCAAAAGGCTTCCGGTAAGACCAACAAACTGCAGTGAAGCTGCGAAAAAATTGTTCAGAGTGCCGCAGTACATACCGATGAGCCCAATTCTAAACCGCATCGGTTAATTACTGCTAACGAAGCAACAATACAACCCTTCCTGTGAATGTTGGCAATCGTTCTGACAACCAGACAACGAGATTTATGGTCATTGCATCGACATATTCGGTGGTTTTGTTGCGAAGAAAATTGATGGCCTTCATGAGAGAAGGCATATAAACCACGTTCCATCGAGAGAGGATTTTGTCCTATTGGGGGTTCACTTTGAACGAAAGAGATCGTGCTAGCTTTTCGCGCATTCATTTTCTATCCTAACTGTGAGAACAATCGGATTTGTTCCAAAAATGGCTGTCAGAATGGGTTCCCGTTCTTCTTTGAAGCCGAGTCCGGTACCGACTGACTAGTAGATGGGATTATAGGATCCGCCGCAACAATCGGTATAACTAGTAATTTTTGTGGACAATACGTATGTTCCCGGGCTAATGAAACATCTCAATGCCTGTTTCGACCACTTTGTGGCGGTTTTCGTAAAGAAGCAAATAAAACCACAGGAACCTTTGTTGACCGACGGATTGGGACCGAAACTACCTTAGGGGGACGTGCATATTATCACAGTCGCTCTAAAAGGGCTATTCAAAGGGTTCTGGAACACTTGCCATAATTTTTGTCTAACGTCACTCGTTGAAACGAAGTGTAGTCACCGAGTGACCCTCCGCCAGACTTCTGACTGTACTACACAGGAGACGGCCAGGAGAATCGTCAGTTGCCGCTTCGTCGCGCGCGATAATGGGCGCGACTTCTTCGATTATAACTACGCTTTCTATTGGAGCACATCGGAATTTCATGCTAGACAAGTGCATGGGAGAGCACTTCAGTCTCTCCCATGCACTTGCTCTGCGACATAGGTTGCCTATTTTCGGCCGATACACCTAAAATCGTCGTCATTAGCGGGGCGATGTCGCACGCGACGCCCAGTGACGCGTTGAATTACGACTCTCTTGCCGCATACCCGTACTACACACTGCAGCGCTGCACGCAGATGCTCTTGCTGCAAATGCCGAAAATTGGGTATGTGGCAAGAGAATGTGAAAAAAATGAGAGAATGAGAACGCCAGTGGGCAACGCGTGTGACGTCACGCCTGCTAATAACGATGATTTTTGGTGGTATCGGTGGAGAAGAGACAAGATATTACCAAAAATAGACATAAGTGTCTACCATGTCCTTGCCTACATGCTCCAATCGAAAGGCTAGTGAAATTAAGGAAACGTCGCGCTCATTGCCGCGCGCGACGAAGCGGCAATTTACGATTCTCAGGCCCGTCTCTCCCGAAAAATTGCGATTGGAGGGTGCTGAATGATCATTTCAAAGGAAGCGCAATCTAGAGGGTACCGCCTTTGGAGTTCATGGGCTACATGGTTTGAGCTGTTATACTGGAGATATTAGGTTGTCCGGAAAGTTCTCAGCGTTTTGTGCACCTATTTTTTGTACATTCACTGCTGATTAAAAACTCATTCTGCCTTGCTTCTCAGTAGCACATCCTGTAGAGAATTTCTTGCGCTATCTGATGGTATAATTGCCGTTTCACCATTGCTTGATAAACCCCCTTTTTTCAAGATTTTTTCAAGCATGTGAAAAGAGCACTTCGGACGATTTTTTTCTTCGACTATAAATTGGGGCAATCCGCAATCGAAACAGCTCAACAAATTAACCAGTGTGGGGCCCAATAGTGCTAGAGAAAGCACTGTGCGGCAATGGCTCAACAAATTTCGTTCTGGAGATTTCAGCCTTGAAGATGAACCTCATAGCGGTCGACCTAAAGCAATATCTGACGAGGATTTTAGGGGGATTTTGGAGGCTGACCCATCCCAAACAGTTCGAGAGATAGCAGAAGAGCTAGGCCTTGGCAAATCCACTGTTGCAGATGGTCTGGAACGCATTGGGAAGGTGAAAAAACTCGACAATTGGGTGCCCCACAATCGGAGTGACCGGCAGGAATCGGCACGTCTCGAGGTTCCTTCTGCATTGCTTTTGCGCAGCAGAAACGACCTGTTTTTGGGCCGAATTGTCACCTGTGATGAAAAATGGGTCATGTATGATAACAGGAGACGTTCCGGACAGTGGTTGGATTTCGACGAACCACCGAGGTAATTTTCAAAGCCGAACCCTCACGAAAAAAAGATTCTGGTCACGGCTTGGTGGTCATCGGCTGGTGTGATCCACTATAACTTTTTATCACCAGGCCAAACCATCACAGCAGAACCCTACTGTGAAGAAATCGACGAAATGTACCGAAAATTTTGTCAGATGCAGCCAACACTTATCAAAAGAAAGGGTCCGATTCTTTGCATGACAACGCCCGCCCACACGTTTCACAAATCACTATCCATAAATTGAACGAAGGTTGAAGTTCTACCTCACCCGCCATATTCTCCAGACCTTTCACCAACCGACTATCACCTTTTCAAACATTTTCAGAACTTCCTTGCTGAAAAATACTTCATCAATTAGGACCAGGCAAAAAAGACCTTCGTAGATTTCGTGGATTCTCGACCACCCAGTTTTTTCTTTGATGGGATTTCTCGACTGCTGTCACATTGGCAAAAGTGTGCTGATTCGAATGGTGCCTATTTCGATTAAATCCGATGAGTATAAAAAAGTTACGATCGTTTAAAGTGAAACACCCAAAACGCTGAGAACTTTCCGGACAACCTAATAGAAGATGACAACAAGAAGGAGCAAGGCTAGGAGTCACCCGAGTTACCTCGGAATTACCCGAGTGAAGTTACTCACTTCTTAGTGGTGGTAATCACTGATGAAAAACTTGCAACAACCACGGCATTTTATGACAGCAAAATTTAGTTACACGGTATCTCTTAACTCAATAAAGTTAGAGGTGAAAATTATCTCTCGGGGTAACTCTTTACGATGACTAGATCTCCATAACTGATCAATACCTTTTTTATTTAGTTTATGGAAAAGATTTTGAAACCCCATCGCGATGAGGAATTTTTTCAGCAAATTAGGACACTGGATGAAATAAGAAAGTCCTGTTTGTATGGAAAAATACATATTTCAGACAAAAAAAAAACCAAAAGAAAGATAATAAAAAGTTATTGGCTATGCCACGAACCGTTGATTTTCCGTCGTAATTCTTCGAGTTTATTGAGATATTGCGAATCTCGCGACTGTTTATATTCTTCGATTGTCCACTCCAAATTCGAACTCCAACATAATGAAATATAGCCACAAAAACTGATACCCGACTGAAAGAAACATCCGTATCAATCAATATATCGATTTCTCGCATACAACAAACCGTAAACTAGAACACCTGTTAGGTGCAAAGCAATACCATAAATAGAAGGAGGACGGTGTCGTTTCACACCTCATTTACATACCGTAATGAGGTCTCAGATGTTCAAGTAGGCATGCGACAGGTGCACAACGACACCCAGTTCCTATTGTTAGGATTTTTTTGCTCTGGGGGGAAGGGGAAATGGGAGGGGGTGAGATTTTTGCGCGACATTGTGTTGCGATGTCAGAATAGAGCACGAGTGAAGACACGCATCCTTAAATCTTTTGAACTCCTTGGAACAAAGTTTTTGAAGTTTCTTCTTGTTTTAAAAATTCGGAGGTGGGATAGTGCATTTTTGGTACGCCTAAACACTGGAAGGGCTCGCGACGTGAGAACCCCTGGGACTTCAAAAGACCTTGGAAAAAGGAGCTGAAGCGTGACCCATTTACGGATCTCTGATGCGGATTTCAGCGGTATTTCAGGCTTGCCACCAAGCCCCTCCAGGGAGACGACTGGCCTTTGCTTCAGAGCAAGCGATACAACTAAGCCTTTACAATTTCTTTATAATCACAAAGATGCTGTGTCTTTATAATCACAAGGATGCTGAGTTATGGGCAAACAGTCAGACCTCAGACGTGCTCGAACCCGCATCTCCCGCTTATCGGGACGTCTTATCCATTACGCTACCGGGGCCACTCTGACTCTCTCAGCTCAATGGCATTTTCGTTTCTGTATTGTTTTAGTGCCCTTGACATTCTTTGACCCAGAATGAGAGTTATTGTGACAACAGAAAATACGACGCATTAAGCGGAAAATGTAGATGGATCTATTTCCACTTGGAGCAGTTAACTTCGTAAGATGGAAAGGTTCATGGAAACAGCCTTATTTACCCTTCACTAACCCCGTAGCCCAGTCTTCATAGTAATTTTTCTCTTGGGACGGACTTGTCCGAAATATTCTTCCCACCGATAGGTCCACCGCTAGAGCACGACTTTCACTTTAGAAAAAACAAAACATCTGGCACGTAAGAAACCCAGACTCCCAGTTTTTGCTGAAAACTCGCCCCCAGTGGTAGTTTGGCAATCTTAACACTAAAATCGCCTTCTCTTGGCCAGGGCACATCATTGGTTAGGGGTTTTGGTCGAGCCCGTACGACCTCCTCCCTGTTTCCTCCTCATGGAGCTGTAGAAAATACGACCCCCCCCCCCCCCTCGCCACCTTGGGTTTTCCTCAACTTCCTACCCGGAAATTTTCCGGAATTCCCCGAAAATCTCCCTGCTTTTATACAAAAATTTCGCTGTCGGGGAGGGGGTGGTATAAAGTACAAATGAATGAGGAAAAAACAAGAACTAAAAGTCAGCAACTTCTCTCTCTCGATGGGTCAGAAGGGGAATACGACCCCACCCCCCCCTCCCCTCCCAACAACGAGCAAACACGACCCCCCCCCCTTTACAGCGTCAGTGAAACAAGAGAAAATCAACCATTTTCTCTGAGCCCAAATACGACCCTTCCCTCCCTCCCAGCGAGCAAATACGACCCCCTCCTGTTGGGGAATCCCCAACAACGATGTGCCCTGCTCTTGGCACCAATTTTCGCTCCAGATCGACATAATATTGTTGTTCAGGGAGCCAGACTACTGCTGGAGACAAAACTGCGGTCACGGGAAATCCCCAGAGGAAAGCCTTCGATCAAAAACCAGTACCAAAATAGGGATCATGGGGCAGGGTAAGCAGTGCCAAGAAAACTTCCCTTAAAATGCCGGTGAACATTGGCGGTATCAGAGAAAAGCAGTCGATGAATGAAGTCAATGGAAAACAAGATGATTGAATAGCTGGAGGATGAGTAATTGTGCATCGATCAAATGCTGAGGAAGTCTGACACCTCTTCAGACCGAAAACAGTGAAGGAAAACAAGCGAAAGAAGGATTGTGAAGTAAAAGCACGGGTACGATGGCAAGAAAGCAACTGGGAGCAGAGGGTACAGAGCAAAAAACTTTACAATCTCTCTTCCTCCACCCCCCCCTCGCGCCTGAAATCGTATCTGATAAAACTGAAGATCATCGGAATTTTGAGAACCCCAGCGACTGGCGGGTTATCAAGTTTGCTTTACCGGTCATCTATCGGCCCTCAATAAATTACTAGAAAAAACATCCTAATAAAAATAAAAAAAGAAATCACAGTGACTCACCTTAACATGAGCATACATAGCCATGAAAAAGCTGAAGAAGAACAGA
Source organism: Cooperia oncophora (assembly GCA_036418165.1). Taxonomy (NCBI): domain Eukaryota; kingdom Metazoa; phylum Nematoda; class Chromadorea; order Rhabditida; family Trichostrongylidae; genus Cooperia; species Cooperia oncophora. The sequence continues at coordinate 5,588 of MU916354.1, read as the reverse complement.
ATAGCGGCAATGAGAGTCCTCCCAGATGCCAATAACTCCGTAGGTGCCGGCAAGCTTACCGGCAGTGCATTCCTGTGCTCTTTCGACGGAGGCAGAGGCTGCACGATGACCGGTTCTGAACACACAGCTTTCATTTGAATTCCAGTCACTCGCTAAGGACTGGTGGGCGGAGTCGAGGGCCTGTATTCAGGTCTTCTCACCCAGACGCTAGCCTGATTTTCAATATTTAACAGCAAGAGAATTAGAGTCGCGCAATGAGGAGAAGCACGGCGAGGCCTGATTCCCGCCATATGTCAGCATAGAATTATACTTTCGAGAGCATGCTTCGCATTATTTAGAGGCAAGCTGAGCGAAATTGATTAATCACAATTTAGAAAGAAATAAAACGGCGAAGCAAAAAGAACTCGGGGCGCAACATATTTAGGCAGTTCATTCCGAGGGGACATATGAGCGACAATTTGCATTGGCATGGCTGTACGAGTTTAGTGATGTCTGCTGATATCATTACTGCGGGCAGTTCGGCTTGATGGGGCACCAATAGTATCTAGCGAACAGGTCACCTTTTGAAAACCCCTAAACTCCTGTAAGTAAAGCGGCACAGGCACACTTGTGTCATTCCACAGCTTCACAAGAGTCTAAGATTTCACCAAAATGAGACATATTAGTTAATCTGACTTAGCAAAAGAACTATCAAAAGTGCAAAATGCCCCTCCCAACCCAAATAGCGCCCCTGTCACAGGGCTTTTTTCGTCTGAATTTCTACTACTTCTTCTCTTATCACAGTTGGTCGCAAGCATCCCTCCCTGTGAAGACGCGGGTTGATATCAATAGTGCAGGTCGTACGCTGCCTAAGTTGCCCGTTCCGTCAACACAAGCAAGACGAAAAACAAGTAGAAAGATAGTAATAGGACCCTGGTGATCCATTACAATGACTTGCTCACCCTTTTACCCTTCACTATCTTCTGTCCTTAGGCAAGCGGTTCCTTTGATCGACCAATGGGTTAATCAGCTATGGAGTGCGCAATCCCACTATCTCATCTGCGCGATGCGCGGCTTGTACTATCAACATGGCCACCATTCTGTGAAGACTATCCACCAAGTTGACCAGCCAATTAAATAGGTCCCTATCGCCTTCACCACGCACCCACGAGCCGCCGAACGAGCACAAACTCCGCCCTTGTGCACTGATTTACTCGCGCATGACCACTCGAAGAAAATGCATTCAAGATTCTCAAAAAGATTCACGACAGTTAAGCCACTCAAAAATTGTAAAAATTTGGAAAAAAATCCGGGTTCCGCAAAGTATATGAGCCGGAACCACTTTATGCTGTCCTGCTGTCCAGGTAAAAACCAGCTTACGGTATTCTTAGAACAGGTACCCGAAAAACAAAAGAGGAAGGAGCTACCAATGAGAAATCAGTTCTTCATAGAGGCGCGTATGAGTTGAAGTGAAGTTTCCATTGCATACCTTCATACAACAAAATCGAACCAACCATGGGAGCCTCTAATAAGACCCTACAAGGTCTATTGCAGACCGAAAACCAGTAAGTGTACTTTATTGCGTAGCAAACTAACAAAGTTCGTGAGCATTCAATCGAAAGGTTTCCTAGGAGGCTATAAAGTAGTGAAGCAAGAGCATGGCGCAGTGCAAGGATCTACTGAGTCTCCTACCCTACCCAGTTCTGCTATAGTCCCTTCTTTCAATTCTAACTTAATCGAAACTGGTAACTTAAAAGCCAGGGCGCAGTTCGGCTTGGGGGGGGCATTTAGGTGATCCCCATCCATTACTGACCATGCTTGTAAATTCCTGCAAAGCTATGCAATAGTATGAGCTTCGTTCACACTTGGCAAGAGGCTACAGGCCTCACGGTGAGACATGTAATATTCAGGAGGAACTAGCAAACAAAGTCAGCAACATCGCGAAGTGCCCACCCCAAGCCGAACAGCGCCAAACAGAAGTGATATAAATAGCATAAAAGAACGCAAGGAAATATTTCATTAGTAAAGTTGGAACCTACTTATTGGAATGCGTTGAATAGGATTTCTCCAATTGAAAGCACACGATCGTAGCCAAAGCTGACAGAATCATCATTGCTAGCGCACAGACGAATAACGTGTAATACCGTACATCCCGATCCGAACAGTCTGGCAGCTTGATCTCGCGATACTGTAAACAAATCGATATATCGATTTGTCAGGATACAGGGAAACAGCAACTACCAGAATAATGGAAAAACTGTGAAAAAATATTGAATAAAATACTGCTCTCTGTCTCTGAAACCGTCATACGTGGTAAACAAAGAGGAAATATAATTTAAATGCAAGAGAATAAATAAGAAGCAAGTAATGAAGAGGAGAAGCTATGCACGCCCAAAGCAGCCAGCCTCTTTGCACCTGGTCAGTCCAGAACTACAAAAATCTCTATTGTTCTCAGTGTATTTCACTTGCAACTACTGGTTCTTTCTCAAACTTCTGTATAACTACAGACCCCGCTACACTACCCTCGACCCTCCGCCTTGGACCCTAATCCTCTTTAGAGAACGTTTAGCATCATCATAAGTTCACTCTTCACCTTTTGTTTTCCCTTCAACACCTATTTATTTAACCTCAGCGGCATCAACTCTAGTGCTAGAGAATCTTACACTTGAGGTATTTTTCAATAACTTTGAACGTTCTGGTAAGCTACTGCGAAAACAACGCGTTTATGCAAACATAACGGCTGCTGAGTGGAAAAACCTGGAGATTCATAGCGAACTTCCGGGAAGAAGAAAAAGAGTAAGAAAGCTGGTGAAATTATTGAAAAATAATCTTCAGAACAGTGTGTTCCGGAAATTATGAGACAACGTGATGTTTCCTTAATCTAAAACCATTGTCGGTAGCTACTAACCTTGAGAACACGTCTTCTCCTATACTTGTACAGACATAGCTCGCAAACGGCTGGTCGATGTAACTTTCGCGATGAGATATCTAACCAGTGCTGAAAAACAATAACTCATTGATTTCAGGTGATAACATCCATCGCAAATAGTAAAAAGAATGAAGTGGTGGACGTTCCACAATTAACGGCGTAGTATACACTGATTGTGGGGCAGAGTCAGACCTATCACAGTGTGTCCCTCATTAGTGCGTTCCTCCTCCTCACTCCTTGGAAGCAGTACGCGCTAACGAGGAAGGCAAAATGGTAGGCTGAACTCCGCCCAGACTGTCAGCGCGGACTGTGCCTTTAAGCTCCATTCAAAACTTCGAAGACATTTCATATCCTATCTAGATCACAACTTGTTGGGGCTCACTGATTTTCGAGGCAACGCTCTCTAAATTAGTTCTACATGACTTAACCGACTTCTAGAGCGGGAGCGCTTGAAGGACCTATGCCTTGAAATAGCTGAAGTATATCGTGACGCGCGAAGCTACTCCACCCCATCTAATATCTCGTGGAAAGTAAGAAAGAATCTAACATTCACCATCGAAAATTCTGCCAAGGCAGCGAAGCGGCATTTGCTTTCATTAGAGCTACTATCAGTATTGGCTGCCTTGCGCCGAAGTTGTTAGAAAGAAACGTCAAGCCTAATAAAACATATACTGGCTGTGATCTATGGGAGAAGTCACTTGAACCATAGCAGATGCTTATCCAGTTGTGATTTCTCACTGATTACCTAGTAATTGGAGCGAGAAAGGCGCGATTCGCCGACGGGGGCGCGGGGGGAGGGCATTTTCGGATTTTCGTTGCTCACTAGTATCTGGTTTACAAGTATTCACTCTGGTTGAAACCTGTGAGCCACTTGGGAACCTGCCGTAGCAAGCTCGTCAAGCCATCATGGTAAAACCTGTCAACTCGAGAAGAGGCTGTCTAGATGGGTCGACACGTCGATGGGAAGTCGTTAAAGTGCAAAATGCCCCACGTGCGCCAACACCGCAACGAAAATGAGCCGGCGAACTGTGCGATCACGATTGATCCCTTTCCCAACACAATCCGTGTGGAATGGGAACTTCAGCATGTTAAAAGGACGAACTGTACACTCACGCACGAGGACCTTCTTCCACAACGAGTCCAGCTGCCAGCAGGCGTCCACCTCGGGTCGCGTCAAAAGAAACACAACGAGGTCTGAGAGAGTTTGGTGGTACCCGGCAACGTCTCCCCCACTTCACCACGCTACCTTGCAAGGCTGCTGCGCGTGCGGCCGATACTACGATCGCAGCAAAACAGGCCTTGCGGTGCAGAACAACAAGTGAGTGGGCGCAGATAAGTAGCGCTTTTACGTACGTGTCCATGCGGCAGCGCGGGCGGAGTATGAAGACGGCCCTTGGGGGTATACACTTACCTCCAGCCTCGTTCCCGTGCACTTTTGAGAGGATAAGTAACACTCTACGGCAGCGGACCCATTCACCTCGCACATGAGGACTGCAATCCGAGGTGAGTGTCCAGTTTCTTTTCAGGTGGGAGGAATATCCTTTTGGGACAATGTGAACAATGTGAACCTTTCCACAGAATATTGCCCGACGTCTGCCACCTGCCTAATGGATGCATGATGAATTCGTCACCACTATCGTCCTTCCTGTATCACCTGTCTCCCGTTAATCATTGTGCAGGGTCACTAACGTCTTCGTTCTTCCTTGTTACGAGCCACAGTTCAGCATTAGTGGGAATCGGAGCTCAGGGCTCATTTCGCCCCTCCTGACAACCGCACCCCTCCCTTCACCCATCCTCCAGTTCCCCAACTGATTGCGACGATATCAACTGGACAATCCTCAATTCCTTTGAACTCACGTTCATAGCCAAAAACTAAGTGAGCGATCAATAAGTATTCAGTTCATTGCCACTCCTTCGTCGAATAGTACAAGGCGCTAGGGAAAGCACCTGTCATCCGCTCTGCACAAAAGTTTTCAAGGTTTTCGCAACCCTCAAGCCAGTAAGTGGCCAGCTGGACAACTGTAGAACGCGTTCGCGGTTAACAAAGACATCTGGCCCCCGACCGCGAGTCACTCGCGACAATCAACCCGAAGACAAATGACAGGTGACAGCTGATTAAGCGACGACGACGAGTTTTCACAGAAACTTAATGATGAATGACCTGCCGAAAGCGAAAAACGATTGCCGATATTTTTCGAAGATAAAGGTTTTTAACTGAAATACAATAAATCAAACTCACCATTAAACATGAAACATGTACATATTGCAATGATCCTGAACATCGACATGGCGATATCAGAGGGTCGGAGGCATCTGATGGCCAACAACAGTGGCAAATCCGACATAACGGCTCGTTACCGGACATATCTGACGGCGCCAATGAGTATAGTGAAGGTAATGACGGTGAGCCATGTTCCTGAATTCGACAGATATTGTTGTTTTGAAGGAAAATAAAAATGTTTGAAAAAAACAAAAAAATTCCAAATTTCGAAGTTCCCCTCATGTGGATTTTCACTAGATTAGTGACATAGAAGAGGCTACGCTTTATGTAAATTACGGTTTTCCTGGGCTTCACGACGCTCGCTTTTACTCCAGTGGTGGAGCCACTACCATTGCGGACCAAGCTACTTCCTCATGGAGGGGGGGGGCATTTTTGCCTATGATTGAAGAGCGTGCCTTT
>MU916353.1:0-13038 GCA_036418165.1 Cooperia oncophora | reverse complement strand
TCAAGGTCATTCCAAAATGTCCCGGTTTTCAAAGTTGTGTTCATAACAGGCGTGGCATTTGAAAGACTGCTCGAGCAAACTTGTTGTATATGGAGATCAGGACTAGCTGCTAGTTCTGAAGGGGGAGGGGGCACGAGGCAGGGCAGGCCATCGCGTTGTGATCATTTCTACTTCTCGAAAAATGCGACCCCCCCCAACCTACCTACCACTTTCCAAGATTTTTCCAACTTCCCTACCACTTTTTCCATGTTCTCCCCAAAAAACAGGAAGTTTTCTCAGATTTTGCCTAATCTCCTACCAGTTTTTCCAAAATTTCCCGGAAAATTTCCGGTTTTTTCCCAAAAAATTTGCTGTCGAGGGGGGGTCAGGGTTTCAGGATTTAACTATCATTTTCAACTATCGGAAATAGTAGTTGTATAGATCTTTGGCAGTCCCTCTCCCAACAACGACCAAATACGACCTGTTGTAATCATCACAACGATGGCGTGCCCTGCCACGAGGTGTTCGGACCATTTTAAGGTACAGTAATCCCATTCAGATCATGATGCTGTTGATGACGGTCTCATTTCTGTATAAAGAGACCTTCAAATACCTTTCCTTTGAGGAGGACCGCATCGGTCCTATTCCACTAATACCGTAAACGTGCAATACTGAAATTCTCCGCCATCTCCTCTCATTTCCAAAAAAATGTTTTCAACAAAAACCAGAGATGGCACTGAAGAAGACCGTATATTTACTGATAAGCTCGGCAAGTTATGCTCCAGGAGCAAAGCTTCTAGGATGACCATAAAAGATTTGCGGGCTGACCTAGTACCATAATGATCCGCAGTTCAATTCATTAAGCGTGAACCCAGGGTTTGAGTCTTCCTTTGCTGTAAAACAACAACTAACTGACGCTAGTGTGGAGCAGCGGAGTTGTGTCGGTCTCTGGAGACGACGACTTAGTCTAAACATTGAGGCTACTGTGTAATTGTTCCACCTAACGACCTGAGACAGAGTAGAAGTTAGTGTTTTGATTCACCTAGAGGAGTTCGTTGTCAACCAACAGACCATAGAGATATACCAGGGTTGACTGACGAGCGCCGATCCAAGGTCTGATCCCCGCAGTGAGCACGTAGTAAATGACTCCTTACGACACCTTTACTATCTCGTAGAAACCACCTGGCAGCAGTGGAAGGAACTTGAGAGAAAAATTTTTGGGAGACCTGTGCACTAACACAAGGAATCTAGTGCTCTCTTGTTGTGGTTTCTGGTGTTCAGGCGTTCAGCGGGGTCTATTCACACAAAGCACGTCTTCCCATTGGGGTGTTTTCCTGCAGAATCAGGGTACAGTATCGTGAAGTGTAAGATGGTAGTGTAAGTACGACCCCCCCTACCCCAACACCTACCTACCGATTTCCTACATTGGGAGGTGAGCATATAGTATACATGAAACAGGAAAAATCACGAAACGTAAGCAACCAGGAAAGATTTTTCCCAACTCGGCTACGACCCCCCCCCTCTCCTAACAATAACCAAATACTACTCCCTTCCCGGCGGAAAAGTCGACCCCCCTGGGTTTCACACAACGATGCTGCACCCTGCGCAGAATACAACCCCCTCCTCTGGTACGACCACTCCCTTTTCCCATGCCTCATCTGGCCGGCTATCTTCGCTGAATCCCAATGTCCCACCACTTCTTCGTAGTTTTTTTTAAATGATTCTCCTGTTTTTTTTTCGAGAACTGTTGCCAAGCTGGAGAGATATATACCATTTTCACTTTAAATTCACCCTTTTTCAAACCAAATTCACCCTTTTTCAAACCAAATTCACCCGTTTTCAAACCAAATTCACCCTTTTCAAACCAAATTCACCCCTTTTCAAACCAAATTCACCCACCTTCCGAATCGAATTCACCCACCTTCCGAATCGAATTCACCACACTTATTAGGCCGCGCAATTCATCAACCAAATCACGCCAGACACTACTGCGGGCCCCGCCCCCTCGGCCACGCCCACTTGCTTTTTGCGGAATTTTGATATTTTTCAAAATTTTTGCATTTTTGGACTGCTACGTGAAGCCCCGCCCACTGTGAGAGGCTCCGCCCACTTTGGAGAAGCCCCGCCCACTTTTCAAAAAATGGTGTAAATCCGGCAGTGTCTTCTATGCAGGGCAGGTTGTGATCATTTCGGAAGAAACTTTGCCTGATTTTCTTGTACCGAGTGACGAACGAGACCCTAGCATGAAAGCCAAGACTCTATACTGCCGATTTTCACCATTTTTGAAAAGTAGGCGGGGCTTCTTCAAAGTGGGAGGAGCCTATCACAACGGGCGGGGCTTCACGTAGCAGTCCAAAAATGAAAAAATTTAAGAAAATATCAAAATGCCGCGCAAAAAAGGGTGGAGTGACCGAGGGCGGGGCTCGCCAGTAGTGTCTGGCGTGATTTGTAGAATGATTGCGCGGCCTCAGTGTGGTGAGTTTGATTCGGAAGAGTGGGTGAATTCGACTTGGAGGTGGGGTGATTTGTTGAAAAGGACGGAATTTGGGTTTGAAAAAGGGTGAACTTTAAAGTGAAAATGGTATATATAGCGCACTCGAAATGGACAAAAAAGGAACTGAAAACATTTTTATCGAAGGTGAATGCGGGCCTCTCCCCTCCAACGACCGACTGCTACCGCTGCGCAGCCGATTCCTGACTGCTACGTGATCCTTGAGCGTACAAGGTGCCCTGATTGACACCAGGAGATACTGATAATAGTTATCACTTCCTATCGAAGAGTCGACAGTATCAATTCAGAAAGCAGTCGCAATTTTCGTTTTCCTGGCAGCACATTTTTTCGAGTTGGGAAGTGTTAAAAAACTGGAAAGAAGAAGACAGTGGCCACCTGCTGCCTTCTTTGAACGGCGTGCTGGACATCCGGTTTGCCTACCGAATCTCTTGGAGTCTCTGCCTACGTGAACTGAGCATTAATGATTTGTCCCTTTCTCGTTTACACAGCGAGAACAGCCTTGCCGTTAATTTGCATTAAATTACTCGAGAAAATCACCCGATGGTCGTTCCTGTTCTCGCCTGCTCTGTAGCCGGTTTTCAGATTTGGATTTTCGCCAATGGTCGTCGGCCTAATTGACTTGGTTCTGGCTTAATACTATCTACGTCAGGTTGTAAACTCCCATTAGAAATTGCAGGAACGGGTAGGAGCTCTGACCCGTTCTCTCGATCACGTTGTTCAAGGAATTCGTGGTGCTTCCGACAGTGTTAGGAACGATCTGCTTAGAACACAACAACATTCATTCACTTCAGAACAGACGTGTGGGGAAAGTATGTGGACTTATGTTTACACTCCCAGCCACGAGTTCGTCTCCTGCCAAGGGCGAAAAACATGCCTCGCAGAAACGGTGTTGGTACCAGCGTCATGCCAGGTTGAACGAAGCCGTGCTGATAAGAGACCTTGCACAATGAATTGTTTCAAACGCATAGTAGGCCTGAACTTAAAGGAAACATTATGCAATTTAGCCGCGAAGAACGCGAAATGAATGAACTGAAAAATACCAAAAAGAGTGGGTTGCGTCCTGAAGGGAAGAAATGGTGGGACCGAGTAGGGAAAGTTCCCTTCTAACAATTCTTCCTGGTTGCATGAGAGAAGAGAGAAGTTGCGCTGAGATTCCCAACTGTGAGATCAGATAACAGCCAGCGAGTGATGCATTCACGACGAACCGAAACGCGCCGAGGCGACTATCAAACGCGCAGGAGTAGTTTACTCGCACGCCAGGAGGAGCCACTTGAGCGAGCCTCCAGTCTCAACCCGGACTAACGATCATCATAAGAAGTTGTAGCAGGGCCAATGAGACCCCAGCACTAACCACTCCCCACGCAGAATTTCCGCTTTTTATGAGGAATGGACACTCCTTGCTGCAGAGTCAGGACACGAGAAAGCGAAAAACTAACGCGGGCACTAGTAGGAAACATGTAAGGTGTGTAGAAAGCTCTGGAATGAAGAAAATTGCACTGGAGGGTGACAACAAAGGACTTCTCCGACTTCCGCTCCGCATGTGACCCTTAGACGTCATATAAACGATGAATGAATCCTCTCCTTTTGCGCTCGTCTGCCCAAGATAAGAGAAAACGAGATTTTTCAGGAATACAAATAGTCTGCAACATTGCAAAGCAGCCAGAAAAAGCTAGAAAAACAGTACGAAACACTCACTGTTCGTTATGGTGAGATAGTTTTCCTTGCTAATCGCCAAACGACTTGAAAGCGGAGTGTGTGTGGCAAGTGAAGGCTTTACTGCGGGCTCGGCAGATCCCGGATCGGCTCCCACCTCGATCAGAGAAGCATTCTACCCTCTGGAGAGAGTCAAATGGTACCAGATTTGTCTGGGAGGATAAGAATAGTGACTTGTACGTCAGCTGGCCCGTAAGCCATTGTATAGGTCACATCGCATTCAATAAGCCACTATGATATGAATTGCGACATAGATGCGTTTCGAATCCAAGAAGAATCGTTCTTTGGCCCACAGATTTTTTTTTCCTTTGAATTTGGTCTATGCGTCAAAGCTGTGGTGGGATATTCATCATGTGGTCTGCAGCTTCAGGGCACGCGTCGTTGGATCACAAAGGGGGGAGGGGGTGTGTTTTGATCTGCGAAAATTTTTCACGAGACGCAATAGGGAGGGGGGTCGTCACTCGCCCGTGTGCCAGAGGGACTGCCAAAAGAATCTGAACAACTTTACTATTCCGCATAGTCTGAAATGATAGCTAATTCCTGATGAATCCCCCCCCCCAGCTCGGCATCAAAATTTTGGGAAAATCAAGAATTTTTCGGATTTAATGGAAAAAGTGTTAGGAAGTTGGGAAATTCTAGGAAGTGGTAAATAGTATGGGTAAGGGCTGGGCGGACTAGAGGATGGAATTAGGGAGGGTCGTATTTTTCAGGAATTGATCACAACGCGATGGCGTGCCCTGCTGAGCTTTCTACCAGCTAGTCATCGTCAAAGGACTAGTCCACTAGCACGTGGTTGGAATGAACTTTGTATCAGTTTCGGGGATAGATTGGATTTTTTCCAACAACAAGGCGGGTTTCACCAAGGGTGGGGCTCACCACTTTTCCACGAGTTCCATTGGAATTTCTCGGATTTCCACAGCCAGTGGTAAAATATGGCGCAAAGTGACCTCGAGTTATCGGCTGGTCCATTGGTTTGAGAACCGATTGGACAATAGGGAAGGAGGCGATGTCTAAGGGGAGGGTCTTTAGGACTACATTGCCGTTGTCTGTCATGATAAGCGGTGAAGCCCCATCTCCTAGAAAAGCTACGAAGAACCCAATAATGCCTAAAGTCATCACAAATCGATGGAAACTAACTCTTCAACCTTTCAAATCTTTGTAATGTCTTTATCAAGCAGCGCTGAAGTCTAAGAGTTGACGGATTCAAAAGAGTACATTCAATCCACATACACTCCATATCCCAAATAGGAGGGAGGGTGTGGCTGCGTCGACCATTTTAAAGTGGTAGACGATGAGCTCTAGTGAGATCTTCCCATTCGGAACATCTGTGCGGTTGGTGAAGCAGCAATATACCACGGACACGATAGCTGAGGCCATGTTCAAAGGAATAACATACTCGGCCACGCCCTCCCTACCCCGGGATATGGAGTGTACGTACAGCAAAATTCAAAACAAGCAGTACTGTAGTGTGTCGCGAGAGGAAGTACATTGTCCACTACACGTAGTATGACTCCGCTATATAAGAAGGCGACACGACCACATTGTATCGACGTCTCGGATACGCGACGTACGTACGCACTGGTCGGTAGACACTGTAGTCCAGACCTAAATTTTTATTTTTGAAGCAACAGCGACTTAGAAATAAAATTTGTATTCCAGTTTTTACCGTATAAGTATTGGGTATTGGCCACGTAGACGAAGGCGAGCACGAGGATGACTGCTATGAGGAGATTGCGGGACATTTTCCTGAAAAAAAATTGTAGCTCACGAAACTCATGAAATCGGAATCGGGCTAAGGTCGTGTTCCGACTTTGCTTCCAAAGTGATTCATGGTCATATTTCATATTAGCTTTTGCAAGATTGGACCTGCTCTTCGGAGCCTTCACTTTCGCCAGAGCCTCAAATATACAACCCGTAGGCCCAATGAAACTTGATTCAACCACACTCACAACAAATTGTTTTTGGTCATTTCCAGTGGTCCGCGACCAGCATAGGAGCGCGCTCGACAGCAGTCGCGCTGCTGAATCGCTGGGGTTGCGGAGCATAGATAATGCCTAGGAGCCAAAGACGGATGCAGAAGGGTGAACCCGGAGTATACCGGCCGGCGAGAAAGGGTGGGCGAGGGAAGAGCGTTTCAAAAAGAAGACGCCTCGATTCAGATGCCTCGCTAACTCTGTAGCCGTTCATGCAAGGGAAGGCGGACGGAAGAGAACATGGTGGGAAGCTCCCTCCGACTCCCTATAAGAACATCCCAGACCAGGGCACATCGTTGTTGGAGATTCCCCAACAGGCAGGTCGTATTTGGCCTGAGAAAATTTTTTTGATAGTTGATTTTTCTTGTTTGAGAGACGGTTTAAAGGGGGAAGGGCGTATTCGTTCTTTGTTAGGGAAGGGGGTCTTATTTAGTTGCTGACCTTGATTTTTCGTGTTTTCCTGTTTCATATCTACTGTATGCATTTCCACAAGCAAGGGGGTCGTACCGTCCCCAAGAGGGGGGAGGGGGGCTGGATCGTACGGACTCTACCGAAATCCACAACTAATGATGTGCCCTGTCCCAGACGCTCCAGGCAAGTTTGTCCCGGATATCCAATTTAGTTCAGCATCCTGTTGACGTTACTGGCCGAGTCACCGTGGGCAGAGCTGCCTTTTCTGGCTCAACTTCCTGTATACAGCGAATACTTAAGACAGCCGTAGTAGAGGTCAAGATTTCTCCTCCCATTCCGATCCATCCTACAGCGATTCGTCTACTAAGAAGGGTTGCTACCCTAGTAGTTTGAACAGGATTCGACAGTGCATGTGGTAACGGCACCTCTCGGTGCTGCCATTACCTCATCCATTTGGAAATCTACCATCATTACCTCATCCATTTGGAAATCTACCATCGAGGAACTATGACGAAAAATACTTTCATTGAGATAAGAATACTGGCAAGAGCGTCTGTGAGAGCCGGCAAGGAATGCTCAGCTTGGTTCACGAGGAGGGTTTTATACGACCCGTTTCGTTCATTGCTATCGGAGCAAAGTTTAGTTTTTCAACAAAGCATTTCAAGAACATTTCAAAATACTGCCAATGGTCAAAACGTCACATGACTCCCAACTTTCAATCCGGTTTTGGTTTAAGGGAAATTTTTATGGCATTTCTTATACTTCTGAAGTTATGAGTCTTTGATGCCCCGCTTTAATGTTCATGAGATTGCGGTGCATATCACAGAGCAGTGCAGGGCGTGGCTCTGTCGGGTAATGTGCAAACGTAAGCGGCAGAGACGAACATGAAAGAGGAGCCGGTACGAAGCTACGCACAGGGTACAGCATCGTCGTCTGAAACACATGGGATCGTACTTGGCCGCTGTGGAGGGGGGGGGGGAGATCGTATTTGGTCGTTCTTGGGAGATAGGGTTGTACCGAGACCCTTCTTTGAGGGGGGGAGTCGTACTGACACCACGATTTCGCACATCACGATGCTCTACCCTGACTGCGCAGCACTGCACTATTTTGAAGAGCATAAGTTGCGAAATATACTTGCTTGTCAATTATTAAAAACACGCTGTACCGTGCGAGCTTGAGAAGTGTAATCATTTTCACAGGGAGCGATCCAGACAAGGGCAGTAGAAAGACCAATATATGGAAGGACTGTGATACTCCAGAGGTGATAGGTGGAGTCGCAAAACGGTATAGATAGTGCCATTTTCGGATTCCAGCCGCTATCAAAACGTGGGCGGCAATGTGCCAAAGTCCTGCAGGCGAGCAACGTGACGTAAAGGCTTGCCTATCATTCGCAAAACGTAGAGAATCAACGGAGCTCGTGCGGGACCCAGACTAATAAGCATATTCGCCTCCGAGGCGTCCTTCGGAATGCGACGGCTGAACTCGGGGGGGCGACCGAAGCCTTCCGCCGTTGGGCAAAGTCTGAACGCTGCTTAAGTCGCGCAGAGCGTGCATCGCTGGCTTTTCCTGTGGGGCGGTGAGTGGTGAAATGGGAATTGGCATCTGACACCTTCAAGGCCTCATTCTGTCTCTACTTATCAGTGATGAAACGAGGTGCAACCCTTACAAGCACCTTCACCGTAGCATGGAATAAGTCTTCAGAAAGGAACAAACAGTCATACTTAAGTCGCGCATGTCTCTTCTGCATGCGACAAATTTCTTCGGTAGTCAAGAAACGCGGGTTCTAACTGCGAATTAGCTGCGTTCCAGATGAAGAAATGCTACAGGCGGTCACTACGTCTATTACGCGTCTACCCCTGCGGCCAGGGCACTATTCCATAAAGGCATTGCTTCCGAAACTACCTACGAAAGATTTTTTCAAAAAGAAAAACTCAAAACTCCACGATTTTGACGCAAAATCAATCAAACTTCCAGACAGATGTTCTTAACACTGGGGGGGGTGGTCTTCCATTCTGCTCCAAGTTTTTGAGGGAACGCGGGCAAATGCCGTTGACCGATGTTCTAACGACTGAGAACAATTCACAACACCTTGAAAAGTCATCTGTCTAACCTGCTTCCATCTCGGCGAGGTTAAGCAAGTAATGTCACTCAGTATGCGCAACTTTGTGTGCACACACTACTCGGGGCATCCAAAAGATGACGCGTAAGCCTCCTAATTCGTTAGCTCCAGAGTTTTTAAAATTCCTTCCGATGCTCTCTGCATGTATTTCCCTAATTCTTTTCTTTGCACTGGATGTATTAAATACGGAGTCGAAGAACTGATTTGTGAGCTCAAGGGTTTGGCAGGCAGAGACTGCTCGCAGGGGCGGTGGTGACTGCATTGGGACTAGTTTGTTTATGTGTTCTTGGAGATCTTTTGCTACATTCTTTCTTTGAGGAGAAATCTATCTTATCAGGCTAGCTGATCTCATAATTGAGGGCAGTCAACTATCCAATATAATTCGATCACGGGAGGAAAGCTGTCTTTGAACCAACGAAAGGATGCAACCCTGGTGCCGCAAAGCTTTTGATGTCTCCAACTCAATAGCCATGTCTTTCTTGGATGCTATGGGCTTTTAAAAGCGTGGCAGTTTAACCCAGTTCCCGCTTTCGAACCAATCGTTAAGCATCTGTTACCTTGCCCGTATCCTTTTGTGAGGAAAGCAAAAATGGATGTAAAAACTTCGGCGGCAGGAAGGTAACGGCTTACGCAGATGGCGTCGAAAAAGCAACCAGCACATCAAGCACGTGAACCAGTTGCCTCAGGCTAAACAATTGGTCTTCTTGCCTTCCCTCAGTCAGGCGAAGTTGACTGCAGGGCACATTCATTGGTTGGGGATTTTCGAAGTCGCTACGAAGCTTCCTAATGAATGACTGATATGATCCCGTCCAAAGTGGCTGAATTAACGGCCTCTGTCTGGTTGGCCCTCCGTCAGTCGAGCTGATCGAGAGGGAGGCGGGGAGGGGGGGCGCATATACAGGTGGTGGGGTAGGCATAGTACAGTATGAAACAGGATAAGAAAAGTCTCAAACCTCTCTCAGCTGGATTTTTCACCGTTCTCTTGTCTTAACTTAATCACCGTGGCCCGCAAAGTAAGCCATTACAGAAACAGTTTATCAAAAAACCGCCAGCATTACTGTTGATCTCGTCGATCGAGAAACTTTAATGGAGTAAGCCGATCTGTAGTCAAATGCGAAGACTGTAATGTCATTATAAAGGTATTACAATGATATAATGAGGGTTCTAAACAAAACCAGCTCCACTAATGTCGACAGAGCACTTTTGAATCATCGAATGCAAAAAGTATTTGTATTTTTTTACCCCATTGTATTGTGGTTCATCATCTGACCCCATTGGGTGGATGGTGTTGTGGCAATTGGCGCCCTCTATTACCTTCAGGGTCCAATGATCAAGTTCGCACAGATCAACTTCTGCACAGATCAACCGAGCCTTCCATTCCTGCAGGGTTGATTAGGTGAGACGATACTCGCCAAAAAGCATCACGAGTCCGCAGTGAACTGCAATACGTCACGCATTCCTGGAAGAGATTGATTCGAACGCTTTTCGGCCGAAGTTTTAATTTTGACAGGAAAGGCGTGTCCTTTCGTTGTACTTCGGCCCACAAATTATCGAGTTTCAAAAGTTATTTGAAAGCACACCTGCACTGATCATATGGGAGGAGACGGTCAAACATTGGGCGTCCCTCACTGGTGTGCACCTCCTTTTTACGAAAGGACGATGAGAGCGGGCGCGCCAATGAGGCGGGGAAGGGTGAGGAGACGCAACAGTAGGCCTCAGTTCATACGTCCATCGTTTATCGCACCATCGAATAACCTCCTAGTTGTTTTATTGATGTTTACAATTTCAGAAATCATTATTGCTGCAACGATCAATAACTTAATTTTATTAATTCCATAGACGTAAGGGCGTATTACATCACGAAATAGATTTGAAAACTAAATTTCTCAAAGATATTTTTCAATTTCTGACTTATCATTATGCTTAATAAAGGAAATTATACAACTGTAGATCAAATAAACAACATTAATGTACAAAACACGAAGACGTGGCGGTAGCAGAAGGAACGAGAAAAACTGGGAAGGTGGCCATATCGATAAGTCCACCTGCAACATTATTATTTGATTATTGATCTGATATTTTCATAATTTTGATTTTTGGGTTGACCTAATACAGACATACAGACTCAGCACAGAACGACCAGGGTTGTTCTGTTCCCACGACATCAATTTCGCAAGGCCATTGATGACGTTCTGGCTCAATCTGGCCCTTGATTGATCTATCCACGTTTTCTCTTTGCGATCTTGCATGGCTTCTGGGGCTTATTGCATTGCTCTCAGGCGTCAGAAGACAAGGGTAGGCACAGAAAACAGCAAGTATCCTCTGGTTAGTTGCAGTCTTCATCGCTGCGAGTGCTGGGCGTGTCAGTGAGGCTAGGTTTGGCGCGGCGCCAGTCCATTCACAAATGTTGGAGAGGGCAAGCGAGGACAATTGGTGGAAAACCGACCAGCCCCGTGCCAAACCCAGCCCCTCTTCCCTGACACGCCCCAGCATCCGCAGCGAACAAGCTGTCCATTGTGCAGCTGCACTAAATCAGTTAGGTCCTGACCCCCCCCCCCCCCTATTACACAGCAGCCCGATTTCATCACGGCGTGGATCTCTAGCCCCAACCCGTGTGTTGAAGGTTCCGAAGTAGCACGTCCCACGTTGGGGAATTGCCAGCGGGAGCTGGTACTTATGGTTGGTCGCTGAAGAGGCAGGTTCTATTTCACACAAGAATTTCTCAGGTCAAAGAGCAAATGGGAGAAGAACGATCGTTACATTTCACCTTTCGGGCGCGCCACACCCACAGTCAGCGACGCCGCAAACAGTACCAGCCCCCCACTCCACCATCCCCCCCCACTCCACCATCCCTGCCGGCAGACTTCTGAAAGAATTTGGTAAAAGTGTGAATAGAAGGTGAGAGCGGGTCGTCCTGGAGGAGGAAATCGATAAGGGAATCAGGTAAGGGTCCAGGTTCGCGGGGATTAGTATTGTGGGGCTGAAGCATCAGGGAGACTGGGACGACGCCTGTTGCCCATGGGTAAAGGAGCACCTAAAGATGGTCTACAGGCGATCTCAGGCCGCAAGTTCGATTCGGGTTCATGCCCATGGAGGGCGTAGAGTTTGGTATGCGTCGACGTTAGGAATTTTTGTATGCGAGAACCACAGACTTCGACCCGCAAACACTCTTGGTTAGATGCGTTTTGGATACAGCGCTAGAAATCCCAAAATGAACAGAAAGGACGAATGCCTGGCCATCACAAACGAGCTCGCCCCGTTTGCTGACCTGTGTGGGCTTCAATTGCCATCGGCTTCGAGTCGAGGGGCCAGGTCAGCTGAAGCCACCCACGGGGAGTCAGTTTAGCGGTGGTCTCAAGCAAAAACCGGCCGTACATTCAAGGTGAGTCGTTTTGTGGTTGTGTTCTATGACAGGTTTCTGGATCCTACTGGTCTGGGACTAGCTTATCTGAGGTTTGAAATGATTTCCGAGGGTAGTTTCACTTTGATTTTTGACTTTTTTCCAGGCTCTGACGAAGGCGATAAGGCCGAAACGTTAGCCAATAAAACTGTTATATCATCTTGGTCACGGCTACAGCAATACCCTAGAGATAAGGGAATCGTATTTTGCGAAATCCTCTCTGACGGCAGAAGGTGCCCTAGTTGCGATCGTTGTCTATCTCACGTTGTTTTTAACTCACAATCAGCTGTAATTTGATTGCCGTGGTGAGAATAGTTACAATTTTTCGAAATCCTAGACCTACGTTAAGACGTCGTAATACAGAAAGTAAAAAAGTCTGGGGGTAGTGAAGACCAGATCACATCTTCACCTTTAATATGTGAAACATTTTCGACGTGTATACAGCAAATGCTTCCTTGAACGTTTTGCCTTCTAGCAGACCAGTGACTGAAATGAAAAATATCTTCTACTTTATCCTCGCAAACGAGATGCGTGAGAAGGGGCATGGGTTAGAGCACAGTCAGGGCAGCCTTTTTCACCAATTATTACGGGCTCAGAATGGCATCAATTGGGGGAAAGCACCGTACTGACTACGGTACAATCCACGTCCTGTCCCAGTCTTCCCACTTGCAGGGAAAACGAATTTATGTCTGTCCATCCGTGGAACGCCTCTGGCTGTCACACGTGAGGTGACAGGAGAAAACGACCGGTTGCAAAAAGATAAAAGGCAGGTTCTGCGGTTAGGGTACAGCATCGTTGTGTGAAACACATTGGGGAGGAGTCGTACTTTTCGGCTGAGGAGGGGAGTGGTCGTACCGAGACTTTCCCCTAGGTGGGGGAGGGGTCGAACTGACACCACCATTTCACACATCACCGTACCCTGCCTACGGTA
>MU916352.1:0-12383 GCA_036418165.1 Cooperia oncophora | reverse complement strand
CATGGGTAAAAAACCAATTTGAGGACTTGAAGACGTTTCGAATTTTCAACAGCTGCATATTGTCCATGAAGGCATTGTAGAATATACAGTAGCTGTAAACCGTGCAGTTGTGTCATTGAGAGTATTTTACCGAGGAGACAAACGAAAGTGATTTCCTAGGAAAAAAAGATAATTCTTGGATATATAGAACTGAAGCTCCACATGCAGATAGCTAATGTGATAAGGTAACTTTCAACAATAGCAGATCTGAATCGAATCCAATTTACCACCTCTGGCGCGAAAATATTCCTTTTTTGCGACCTTGTTCCCACGCTCCACGTGAATGAGGCGGGAGTATTCCATGAAATTTCAGGGTTTATCTTGAAAGTAAACAAGAATAGCGAAGCCTTACTAGCTTCTGCAATGAATTCTGACCATTCTTCAATTTTTTTGGCGTATAAACGCCTAGCATTTATGCGCATTCTTCGAAAATAGGGAAAAACTGCTTTGTCCCACGCGGCAGACACGCGAAAAGGCGCCTTGTCGCCAATGTGTTAACCCCATTATTCACAATTTTCAACCGCGGGGTTTGTCTTTACGCTGGATTGTTGGGCCAGCTGTCGCAAAATCGCAAAATGTCACTTCGAAATGGAAAGATACTTGCCAAAGGAAACAACAGTCCAGATCTCATCATATGGATGCAGTCCTTCTCGTGCAGGGGTCCTCACCTTTTTCTACGTCGAAAACGAACGCTTTCCTTTCATAATTAGAGGAGTGGCGCTGATCAAGTTGGTCACTAATTTTCCCTAAGAGTTCGAAAAATAAATCCAAGGCCACCAGAAAGAATAGCAAAAAGCATCGTATATTTTGAAGAGCCTTGTGTGGCAAAAAATCAGCGTGACCTAAAGAATAAAGGGCGATTAAGTAACAAAATAAATTCATCAATAGCTCTCGTGATATTCGTGATATTTTGTAATGGCACTAGTACACTCGAGCTGCTGAGATAAATTTCTGCTAAACAATTTGAACATGCTATTTTACTGTGTATCCTCGTAAAAGTTTCGAAACAGTTGGTAATACACCGTAACAAAACAAAATTAAAGCCCTTCCGAGCTTTTCGAAATAAGATCGCATGCTGCCGAAGCATTTCCCATTAGAATTAAAGGTTTGATCAAACTTAAAAAATGAGTCGAGTTGGAAATCCCACAAAATAAGGAATGGAATCGAAGTTAAAGTGTTTCCGTCTGTAAAAGGGTGACTAAAAACCATATGAAATGAAATAATTTCCAAAGACTGTCGCTACATGGCGAATAAATGGCCGAGCGCTAATGCAGACACAAAGTACAGTAGTTTAGCCTCTAACTTGCCGCACGTCTAGCTATTCTCAACCTGTCTAGGCGTGCGAGGGCATCTCGCTCAAGAATCCGTCGCAGCACTGCTTGAAGGCTCTTCCCAGCCACCTCGAGGAGGAAAATGTTGTCCAAGAGGCTTATTTCTGCTCTCACCACCAGCGCTAAGGTAAGAGTTGGATTTATCATCTATTAAGATTCTGTAACCCATTTTCAAGCCTTGAATTGGGTCCTGGAATGTCGTTTTATTCAATTTCCATAGTTGTAATTTTTAATTTGCGAGCATTTGCTCTTTTTTAAGGAAATAGTGGGACTACAATTTCCTTTCCCAATTCGAAAAGAGGACCACCTCTCACGTTCATCTTTTGACCAAATACGCCTCCAAAACTAGATCATTCCTAGTCATTTTGATGTTCTTTCTTCATGTAAAGTGTTCTCACACTCGCTTTCATGGCTTTTTTTGAATGAAACTTTTTTTAATTGCAGGCGTCCCAGAATGCAGGAATCGCCACATCAGCCCGCTGTATGGCGGTTGGTGGTTCAGAGGTCTCAAAGATCCTTGAAGAACGTATTCTTGGCCAAGAGAGCAGCATTAAGCTCGAGGAAACTGGAAAGGTTGGTTTGGATAGGTTTTCAATTCTACAATGATTTTTACGAGCTTGGGAGCAAAAGAGCTGCGAGGCTTGCAAAATAGTTAGTGTTTTCGTAATTTCTAGAGTTCAGGCACTGGTGTGGTTAAGCGTAGCATTTCGGCTCTCATGGCACTAAAACCGCTGCAAACATTTGTATTTTAATGCTAGCAATCAAGAAGAGCCCTTTCCCGGGTAGTTGAGTGTGGCTCGCCCATCCCTGAGCTCCTGTCCTCGAGCCATAGGCCAAAAAGTCATTATTTCATTCGCAATATTTCGTCGCACCTTGCAGCCTTAAATGTCGCCCACACGGAAGGAAAATAAATTAGAAAATGGTGTGGAAACGATCTTTGAAAGCTTAAACAGACTGTGCACCCTTGTATTGATCCTAATGCGAGCGGTTCTATAAAAGGCAGCGCTTAACTACACAAGCATCCAGTCTATTCTCTTTCCCTATACCCGTTCGTTCAGTGATTTCGAAGGATAAATCTCAGAATTACTCATGAGAGGTGTTATGTGTCTTCTTGTAGGCCTGACTGGATGTGAGAGTTGTCCTGGCACTATTAGAGTGTGTTCTTCTTTGCGTCAGCGTTTTGAGCGGCTGGTTAACATAGGTGTCGATCTAGCGTTCTGAGCGAATTGGAATGTATAGCTATCGATTGCCGCTGAAAACGCTCAGAGTGCTGACGCTCAAGTCGCTGAAAAGCTGGCAGCCGACCAAAAGGCTGCCTCAAAGTATGAACGCATTTTTACTTAGTCACGCAAACTTGCAAGAAATGGAGTGATAGTTTATCGAAGTCAGCATGATGTGTACCACTAGTTTAGCTTCCAATTTGTGGGTTTCGGGTGGTTGAACTCGCAGGAAAAAGCTGAATGCGCCGAATCGTGTGTTATGGCTAAGGAATCAGTAAACACATCGGCAGTAACCCGTAGTTCTTGGCTTCTTGGCCGTGATGGCCCCATGTGATTAGTTGAGTGGGCTAAAAAAGTACCGGAAAATTGATCTCATTTTGGTTAGTTATGTATGCGTGCAGGCTTCATATAGGTTTCCTTACTCAGGTGCTCTCCATCGGAGACGGTATCGCCCGTGTGTACGGTTTGAAGAACATCCAGGCTGAAGAAATGGTGGAATTCGATTCGGGTATCAAGGTGAGATTTCTAACTCAATGTCTTACTTCATTCTTTTTATAGCGCTTTTGGTCAAAACTTCCATTTTCCAGGGAATGGCTCTTAACTTGGAGCCCGACAATGTGGGAGTTGTAGTATTCGGTAACGATAAAGTCATCAGAGAAGGAGATATTGTGAAACGTACCGGTGCTATCGTGGACGTACCTGTCGGAGAAGCCCTACTCGGACGTGTCGTCGATGCTCTGGGAACGCCCATCGACGGAAAGGGTCCCATTGCCTGCAAAACTCGCTCACGTGTAGAAGTGAAAGCTCCCGGTATTATTCCTCGACTATCTGTCCGTGAACCTATGCTTACTGGTGTGAAGGCCGTCGATTCACTTGTGCCAATTGGTCGTGGACAGCGTGAGCTGATCATTGGTGATCGTCAGACCGGGTGAGTGTTTTCGCCGTTAAAATTGCGCTATTTGTGTAGTAGCAACTTGACTGGTCATCTAAAGTTGTTTACCAGGAGACGGACAAGACAAGCGTACTTTGTTACGTACGGCGATGCGCCACATATGTATCAAATTGTCGAATGGATTAGCGAAACTATTGAGAGTTCAAGCGGAGACAAGATTCCATGACCAGCGATAAAGAATTTTCCCTTCCCTTTAACACTCAAATTTAAACTTCCAGACTTGAAAACTCGTCCATCGATCGCGGCGTCGCTTAGCACACCCACCAATGGGAAAGCCTTGTCTCATATCTTTGTTTATCATGGCTGTGTGGCAAGACAATCGCTACCGCGCTAGTGGGCGGGCGAGCGATGACGATTTTGATAGACGAGTTGTCCTGCCCGGCCGTTTGAAGTTGAATGTTGAAGGAACGGGAAAGGAAATTCTTCATCGCTAATGAAATCTTGTCTTCGTCTCTATTCTAATTCGCTGGTCCAATCGGCAAACTGATTCATATCGAGAATTTGTTTCGCATCATCGCACGCGACGTCGCGGCAAATCCGATTGTCTTGTCCGTGTCCCGTTTATCCCAATTAATAGGCGGGTTCTTCTGTCTTCTGCGAAATAAGGTTAGACAAAGAAAAATCACTGGCCTCCGCCGACCAGGAAGAGCAGGGCAAGATTGCTAGTGCCTTAAAAGCGCCTGGAAAAGCAACTGGTTCTTTGTACTGTTGTTTCTTTATTCAGAAAGACCGCCATTGCCATCGACACTATCATCAACCAGGCTCGTTTCAACGCTGGAACTGATGAGAAGAAGAAGCTGTACTGTATCTACGTCGCTATCGGACAGAAGAGATCCACTGTTGCACAGATCGTGAAGCGTCTTACTGACACTGGATCCATGAAGTACACCATCGTTGTGTCAGCGACAGCCTCTGATGCTGCTCCTCTGCAGTTCTTGGCTCCCTATTCCGGATGTGCTATGGGAGAGTTTTTCCGTGACAATGGAAAGCACGCTTTGATCATCTACGACGATTTGTCCAAGCAGGCCGTCGCCTACCGTCAGATGTCTCTGCTTCTGCGTCGTCCTCCCGGTCGTGAAGCGTACCCTGGTGATGTCTTCTACCTTCACTCGCGTCTACTCGAACGTGCGGCTAAGATGAACGACTCACTTGGCGGTGGATCTCTGACTGCTCTCCCAGTCATTGAGACACAAGCTGGTGATGTATCTGCTTACATTCCCACCAACGTGATTTCCATCACTGACGGACAGATTTTCCTTGAGACCGAATTGTTCTACAAGGGAGTTCGACCAGCCATCAACGTCGGTCTGTCTGTATCTCGAGTAGGATCTGCTGCTCAAGACCAAGGCCATGAAGCAAGTCGCCGGTTCCATGAAGCTCGAGCTCGCCCAATATCGTGAGGTGGGTTTTGTTCTCGAAATCAGGTTTTATAGTAAAGTTGTATACGTATGGTGCAAAAAAATATTCGCATTGCTAACCATAAGTCATAGTCGTTCTCCGGAGTTTTACGGAGTCATTTTCATGGAAATGGAGGAAAATCGATGAATAGTGGTCCCAAGTAGGCCTGAAAATGCGCGATTGTGTGGCTTCCATCAGAATTTTCTTGCAATCTGTTCAGGTTGGGACGACAAGTAGGCTATGATTTTAGCTTTCTTAGCTCCGAAGTAAGCCTTGGGGGGTGGAAGGGGGAGAGGGGCGAGGATAAAGTGACTCTGCATTAGTGGAGTAGTGTTGAAATGCAGTTCACCTCACCTAGAGCATGCGCTTGTATGGACGAATCATCGGTTCCTGTAAGTTTCTATGGGTAGGTGAACATACGAGCATAGCCAAAGACCTCTTTTTTAATGGAATTGCTAGTTTATCCGCGCACTCCGAATGATGAGGTTTGGGCTAGCGTTCGTTTTGCCAGTGATGTTCTGTAGAGAGTACTGGGATAATATAATGGAGCTAAGTCTGCTCCACCGCTCCGTTTCCATATGCCTGCATTGGTATGTTTTGCCACACCAGTATAGGCTACAAGGGCTGCCATACTCTCCATCAGGCACAGCAAACCTCTGACATCGAGTCGAAACTTTTCTGTGGGAAATTAGCCCAACTTAGAAGTTGGCGGCTCTTGTTTCGCATTTATCCCCTTTATTCTCTGAAGCGGCGCACTGTGCGCGACTAAGTTCTCCATTAAGTTCGAAGCTTCGAACCGGTTGCTAACTCGCGGGTACTGCTCAAGTCATAGTTTTTTGAGCGAAAACGTTCAGCGTGAAAACTTCAAAATTTCAATTCTAGAAGTCTAAAGATATGGAAGTCTTTGAACGTTCTTTCGAAAAAAAACCGTATTTACCTTGATGTGTCTCGGTGCTTACCAGTGAAGTCCGCCAACTTATCATGGAGCTTTGAACCGAGACCGGGGTAGATCGATAGAGTCTATAAAGGCTATTTACAAATATAGATAGCAAAACTGCACCTGCATTTCACAAGCAACTTATGAGCAGGTAAAGTTTGTAATTGGTGCCCCGTAGGGCTGGAGGCTTTAGCGGTGGTCGAATCGAGTCGGTGGACGTAGTGGCGTAACGGTTCGACGTTTCGGACGACCCGACTGGGCGACGTATGCCGATTCTTGCTTCACAGCTCACCAGCAAGCCACCCTACTGCACCTTAGACAAACTTTACCTGCTCATAAGTTGCTTGTGAAATGCAGGTTGCAGTTTTGCTATCTATATTTGTAAATAACCTTATAGACTCTATCGATCTACCCAGGTCTCCATTCAAAGTTCCATGGTAAGTTGGCGGACTTCCTGTCTTTAGCGCCTTCGCCTTGCCTGAAGTGAGGGTTGTGTCCTACTCATAGTTAGATAATATAGCATGCTCTGATTCAATCTAATGCCTACACGGACTGCCAGCTCGTCCAGTGGATTTAACATTGTGGTTAGGGGTTTCATTCTGGGTATACTAGGTTAACATGTTTGTTATATTATCTAACTGTAGTAACAAGCCCTCATTTGCATGCCTGGCCCAAATATAGCAAGATGAGTAAAATTGGAAAAGTTTTGAGGCTTTTATGTCTTTTTGAATCTAAATTTAGAGTTCCACGCTGCTTCTAAGCTTTCAGATATAATGAAGCTGCGGAGCAGAAGAATACTTAAAAGGCCGTTGGCTTGATTGCTGAAGGCGGGCGGTTGCCGCCAATGTCATTGGTGGAAGGGCTGGGTGGGGTGTGGCCAACACGCTCACTCGCAGTTCTTTCACTAATGACGTTAGCAACAACCGCCCGCCTCCCAGCAATCACGCCTACTACCTTTAACGATATGCGGTTCATTTGACATCTATTGAGGAAATACTGAACATCGAATATTAATAGAAAAGGATCTTTATGACACACATTTTCTAATGAGCAATTATTTTGCCCTTTAGGTCGCTGCTTTCGCTCAATTCGGTTCCGATCTTGATGCCTCCACACAACAACTGTTGAATCGAGGAGTCCGTCTTACTGAGCTGCTCAAGCAGGGACAATATGTGCCAATGGCTATTGAGGAACAGGTACTGCATCAAACGTTTACCAGTTAGTTTACCCTAGTCCTCAATGTGATTATTGTGCAGGTAGCCGTTATCTACGCCGGAGTCAAAGGACATCTTGACAAGGTCGATCCATCCCTAATTACCAAGTTCGAGAAGGAATTCCTCGCTCACATCCGTTCATCACAACAAGAGCTCCTGAAAACGATCCACAACGAGGGTCAAATCTCACCAGCTACTGATGCCAAGTTGAAGGAGGTTGTCGTGAACTTCCTAGCTACGTTCAAAGCCTAGGCATTAAATGAGTTAGTAGTGTTGAGTTCTTGTTATAGTGTACAAGAGATAAAGTAATTATTAAAAAGCTGCCTCTTTTAACGATTGTACGATTGTTTTTAGATAGGAAAAATCTTGTTCTTATTGTCGGTGGTTTCACTGTGAAGCTTCAGGAGATTAAAACTTTAAAACCTTTTTTACTCTATTTAGCTAGTTTTTTTCGGGGTAGTTCGGCTTGGTGGGGTTAACTTTGCTGGCTCCCATCGATTGCTGTCGATGCCACTTGTGGAAACCTGTAAATTCTTGTTAAGCTGTGCAGTAGCAGGAGCTTCGTTCACACTGGACAGGAGTCCACAGGTCTCGTCAAGGTAAGAGGTGTAATTAAACAGGAACTAGCGGATGTGCAGAATGCCCCTCTCAAACCGAACAGCGTCGTTTTTCTCCCAATTTTGTCCGGCTGAAGCAACAACTTCGTGGTAGTTATGTCGCGTTTCGTGTTGATATTTGTTATTATGTGAGGAGCGGTTATAGTCGCTTAACATAAGAACGCCACACGCCGTCCGACGCGACGTCATCGCGAAGGTCTGGGCCCTACCTGAGCGTCAAGATAGTGGGACCCAAATATGAGTTTATAGGCGCTAGCTGACTTACCAGTAAAGGAAAAAAAGCGGAAGAAATAACTGATAACGTCTTCTGGAACCGGTGGCAAATTTTTGGCCCGGGGTGGGTGGATTAAAGCTTTCTGGATGGGTTTTCTTCCGCCAATGGTGCAGCACGTCACTCACTGTATACCCGCCGACCGTCACTCACTGGTACAGGTTTGGAAAGATATAAGACCTCTGCGTAGGCCAGACCGGACTAATCGTTGAAAAGTCCTACCGGTCAGTAATCGTAGTGAATGTGTCGTCACCGAGCAGGTTGTCCGAAGTGCTCTGCATGGGCTCTCTGATTCCAGCGGGTTCGTGCTCCTGGCAATAGTCTACATGTACTGGAAGCTGACGGCGTCATGAGATACGGAAGGTTGTTACGACAGCGAAATGGGGCTAAATTAGTTCGGTGTAAGGGGGCTCAAGCTTAGAAGGGAGACAGAGGCGGCGACGCGAGTGGTTTTCCCTCCCAACTATATTTAACGGCCACGAAATCACGCTCTCGCGAAAAACTAACAAGGGAAGGATACCAACTCGTCCTGGCCATTCAGAATGAGATGTATATTCCTAGGAGCGTCTCCGGATACTGATATCAGATCTGACTTCCAAATCTGCTAAACGATTCTGGGTGCAGAGTTACGGACCTTTTTTGCTACCGTGCTTAACCATTGCGGTGCGACCCCCCATGCTTTGCGCTCGTAACATCGTGACCCATGCCGGCAGCCGTTGCGCGATTGGCGCAGAGTAAGTGGAGGTTTCATAGTAGGTGAGACCGGAGGTTCAAATCTTGATGCAATTTCTAGTTTTTGCTTTTTTTCTCGAAAAGCATGGCTGAAACCACTTGGGATAGTAGTTTTGGGCCCGTACCTGTTCGACCAAGACCCCTCCCTGCTTCTTATTAGGGCCTATGTGCGACTTTTCAGGGGTTTTATTTTAACTTCAGTGAAAGCGTTCATTTTGATGGTGTTGGCGTGACAGCTTCATTCGAGGCATATATTTTCGTATTTAATGGGAAACATCAAAGGCTTGGTCCAGATCAGGAATAAAGTTGGAAATATGGTGTCGCGAGGGTAGTGGTCCGCAAGGAACAACCTTGTACTGGTTTACGGCGAAAAAATTGTTAGGGAGGGGTGCTATAACGCAATATAGCTCCAAAGAGGACACTCCTTTACCAGTGGCTCGGTCTCCAGACTCCGCCTTCAAAGCCCATCATCCAATGAAAAACGAAGCTGCAGGACGAAAAAGCATGAAAATCGTAAGCTCACTTGTAAGGTCGTAGAGTTCTTATAGTGAATAAGCTGTGTGGATGAGGGCGTAGTGTAGGAGATGGAGCTCACTGGGCACGTACAAAGTGGCTTGAAATGGGGTTCTATCTAATTGTAAGGCGGGTGACGAGTTTTTTCTGCCTTTTTTTCATTACCGAGTTACACAGCACATTGTCGTCTAGTCTATGCGAACCCCTAATGCACTATCTGTGATTGCGGATTATGTCGGCAAAGTTTGCTTACAAGCCGAGCACATTGTGGTTCCCAATAGAATATGTAATGCAATATTGGAGAGAACTCTCGAACTCGTCTGGATGAGTGTCAAGGTAACCTGCTGAATACCAGGATTAAGAAAGAAATTGTTCAAATCTAGATGCTCTGAAGGGATTCATCGTTATCTTCAGATGCCCAGAAAGGATCCGTATGTTCGTCCTCCACGGAGCTATCTCCCTCGCAGTCGATTATACGGTTGTAGTACAGTGCGTCGCGCACAATAGGATAGAAACTCTCTGCAATCTTCTTTTCTTTGCGGGATAGTGATCAAACAATATCGCAAGACCCGAATTCTTTCACTAGGTGTGATAGCACCAGAGTCCGGCAGAACATTTCCAACTATGGTGGACAGGTCGCAAAGATGTTGGCTGATATTGTGGGCGTGAGTGAAGAGAGCTACCAGAGATGACGAATTCTTTCGTTTGTGCCACACAGTTGTCATCGTATAGGATTATGAAACTCTCGCCAGTTCACGAGAATGCCAAGCAAGATAATGCTGTGTATTTGGTCCGCTTGGCTTGAGTAGTTGGGCAAAAGTGTAAGTTTGCCACAAAATCGGTTCGCGGGGCGTCAATAACGGTAGGCAGGGCAGGAGGGGTCTTGGTGGTCGGACAGGTACGCAAAACTACTTCCCAAGTGTTTAGCATGCGTTTCAAGAAAAAGCAAAACTACGAAATGCATCAAGGATTTGAACCTCCGTCTCACTACTATGAAGCCATCCACTTACCTGCTGCGCCATCGAGCCACGGCGGCGGCTGGGTCACGAGGGGTTTACGAGCGCAAAGCATGGGCAGGGGGTCGCACCGCAATGGTTAAGCACGGTAGCAAAAAAGGTCCGTAACTCTCCACCCAGAATCGTTTAGCAGATTTGGAAGTCAGATCTGATATCAGTATCCGGAGACGCTCCTAGGAATATACATCTCATTCTGAATGGCCAGGACGAGTTGGTATCCTTCCCTTGTTAAGGGCATGTCGTGGAGCAAGGGGTTTGAAGCGCGAAAGAGTTATTAGGATTCCCGGTAGGCTAGCAACCTTTTCAAGGAGACAGCGGCGCAAGGTGTACCACCTTTTTTACTGGAAGTGCTGATGAAGGAATAAGGCAGCTTAATCACAAGGTGAAGTCTCCGCCCATCCGACGAAAGGAATGTACCTCTGAGTTACTGCTCTTCATTTGTGCCGTGTCTCGCGAGGAGAGTGCCCGCTCTTACGTACGAATACTTCGGTTTCGAAATTTATTAGGAAGAATTGTGCAGTCTGAACGCTGCCTATGGCGTCTGAAGATGAAGAATGTAAGCAAACCTAGCATTCTTGACTGAATGTAAATTTATCTAGCGAAAAATGGTAACCAAAGCAAACAACGGCAAAAATCCCAGAGAGAACATTGGGAGGAGACCAATAGGGACTGGACATCATAACGCAGAAAATTGAAAGATAAAGTAAAAATGAATGGGAATGTTATCGAACAGGCGAAGAACGAGTAAAAGGCATACCAGTCTCATAATACTAAAGAATAAACAAATATTAGAACCACGAGGAAAGGCGTCAAGAATTTGAGAAGGGGTTCTAGTCAAAAGTCTTCATTGCCCTGTATCTCAATGTGAGTAGCAATCCAAGCATAACAACAGCGATCGTTGATGCGATGGCAACCAAAGTGAAAACGATAGCAATTTGTGGACTAATACAGACGGCATCATTCTGAAGTACCACTGTTCGACACAGAATCGGCAAGAGGTTGCGATGTGAGTTGAGCGATTTCCTGGAAGGTTAAGCTCTTGTAGATTGAAGAAACATAAGCTCTTTTGGATGAAGGAAATAAGGATGCTAAGATTGGACAAGTTGTCAGAGAGTTGGTAGGTACGGGCGTTTGGACGCGTTGATGCAGTAGCTCCCCTGAGCGTAAGTAACTCGCCCCACGTTGCTGTCTTTCGCCTTGCTCGAGTGTGTGCTTTCTCAACCTTTTGCCTGGTATCTCCCAAGAAAGTCTCACAAACCTCCTCCCCTCGCTTAGAATCAACTGCGACAAGGAGGGGCTAACTTAGGGAGCTTTTCCCACGTGAGTTGAGCAACTTTCTGGAGAAGTTCATATAGGCTCTTCCGCAAGTAAGAAGCAGAGTTCCCAAAAGGTAAATCACATTCCGCGACTGTATACAAGAATTAAAGCCGTGGGTCGATAAAGGTACTGTGGGTAGCGATCAGCCTAAAGCCAGTTTCCCGTGGGAAGTTTCCAGTGGAAACTCTTAGGGGTGCTAAAACGCACAATTGCTCTAGTGGCTCCGCCCGAGCGCCAGTAAGTAAGACCGCTTTCGCGATGATGTCTGTCGTCTTGTCCGTTTATATACTCTCTCGACCCTCTTGCCTAGTCTCCTCCTAAAAAGTGCAACAGGAGTGGCTCACTTAGGAATTCCCTGAGGCAGAACAAATTAATCGATAGACTACTTTTCTGAGAATGAAGACTTTACCGTGCCAGAAGGAGTTTCATTCAAGTCGAGTACGGTAATTTTCTGCGCCGAGACATCCATCGTATTGTCTAGTCGGATCCATCTTGATCGAGTACTGTTTCTTTGCCGTGGGTCAGCAATCGACCTGGTCACACGAGGGCGTTGGCTGACTGGACCACATGATGGTGGCTGAAATTGCACAGATACTCAGGAATAGGAAAACTAGTTAAATGTTCTATAGCTTTGACGAATCCTGAATTCTCACCGTCTTTCCGTTGCATGTTCCTTCAGCGATTAAGCATGTACTTATAGCACATTGGAAATAAGTGGTAATCTAAACATGAATAGATCATGACGTCACAATACCGCACCATCAAAGGTGGTTGTCATGTCGCAGTGAAGACATACTACACTATTCTCACCTTATCGGCAAACTTG
>MU916351.1:0-13381 GCA_036418165.1 Cooperia oncophora | reverse complement strand
TTATGTTTTATTAGATTATGATATTAATATTATTATATATATTATATTGTTATATTATTATATATATATATATTATGTTTTATTAGATTATGATATTAATATTATTATATATATTATATTGTTATATTATTATATATATATATATTATGTTTTATTAGATTATTAGATATTAATATTATTATATTATTATATTATTATATTATTATATATATTATATTATTATATTATTAGATTATTAGATATTAGATTAGATATTAGATATTAGATTATTTTATTCAATTGTTTGTTCAATTGTTCGCAAAAGGTAAAAAATCTCAATCATAATTTACTTGTGAAGATAAGCAACAGCTAGCCTCAAAAGCAGCCAAAAACAGTGAAACGTAGGGAGAAAATGACTAAACCAGGTCGGAAACAGCTGATCGCCGCCAACAGTTCCTACGTACGCGGTCGCTGCTGCAGCCGCGTCTGCGACCCTTCTACGACCGCCTAATCATCTGCCCGGATGACGACTGTATGTGCGGTCTCTGTGCTTTAATTCTTCATTTTCTGCTCAAAAGAATCGTGCATTCGAAAGTCAATGAACGTACACTCTGATATCAAAGAACGTGCACTCTATGACGAAAGGAAGTACACTATAATGCGAAAAACCTGGCGAAAACTTATTACTTGGCTAATAATTATCAAGCCATCCGAGATGCAGTGAATCTGTCATTGTAGATCCTAGGGCTGTCACATGATTTTTGAGATTGAGCGAGATGAAGGCTCAAAAAATAGTGCATTTGGGCAACCCACGTCATTTAGATCGGATTACGCACGTCATCTGTTCTGCTTCCTCTGGAGTTGCTTGTTGCTTCTGCTGTTGAACTTCAAGACATACTCTGCCCTATCGTGTTACTAGTAACCACCTTTCACTCAGCCATTGCCCCACGGTCAAGGGGTGTGATCTCTGATATGGGCGGAACCTTTAAAAATGCGCCTTTCAATTTTTGCGTCTTCGTGGGTGTAAGGGTTCCGATTTCAATGTCCAGTCATGTGAAATCCCTTTCTTCTACAAGGCAGCCCAACGCAGAGGACATACGTTTTGCGGCTAAGAAGTGAATGGTAAGAACGCCAGCGGCCCTTCAGGAGGATCAAGCCCCGCCCACTTTCCCTCTCCGCCTCCTTCCTGCCCATTATTTTCTTCCTTGGTCTCCATTTCGTAGCACAAGTTTCTCACAGAGTCCTCTGACCCACCCCTCCGCCGAGGCTAACAGTTGCCTTCTTTTCTATGTCCACTGTGTCAGAAGTTCGAGGTCGACACGGCTCAGCAGTTTGTTCTCAGAGTTGGGAGAAAAAACTTCTATGGAGAGTCAACAAACCGGAAAATCATAAAAATGAGTTGGCCAGAATGAAAATTTATTTTTTTATGGTTTTGACATTATTTTTCTTGACCTTTTTTGAAGAACTCAGTCAATGAACCTTTCCTACTCATGGTTTCTTACCTACATGAGAAACGTCGATACCTAACATTATAATCTGAACATGAAACACGTGAAAGAGGCGCCAAAAAATTTATTGCAAAAAACTCAAAAGACTCAAAAGAATCCAAAAGTTCTTGCAAAAATTTTTGTTTCTAATACTTCCTTCGAATATTTCGGTGCCTAGCACCTTCCTCAGCGATCTGAAATACTATAGTTAGTCCTCGTGCAACCGAATCCCGCTCGATCTTGTCTTCAAGTGGTGCCCGAACTGGAACTCTGACCTGGTCTTCTGCCTCCAATATAGCCTCCGCCGCTCCTTGCAAAAGTGCGACTTCTAGTGTTGACTGCGACCCTACCCCGTCATCCATCTCCGCAGGTCAACACGAGAAATCGCACTTATGGCAAGGCAGCGCGGAGGCTATATTGGAGGCAGAAGACCAGGTCAGAGTCCAGTTCGGGCACCACTGAAGACAAGATCCGGGATTCGGGTTGCAGAGGACTAACTATAGTATTTCAGATCGCTGAGGAAGGTGCTAGGCACCGAAATATTCGAAGGAAGTATTAGAAACAAAAAAATTTTTGCAAGAACTTTTGGATTCTTTTGAGTTTTTTGCAATAAATTTTTGGCGCCTCTTTCACGTGTTTCATGTTCAGATTACAATGAGGCTCCGGGACAGCACCATATTACGAACTAGAACGTTAACGATTACTAAGACGAATTGCTTACTCGTGGCGTCGAGTGCAAAAGCGCAATATCCGCTTATCCTCCCCCCCCCCCTTTCAATTTACTCATTCACCCATCGGATCGGTGCGAAGTCGAGAGACTACTGCGACTGCGGCAGCTCCGCGTCGGTCTATCCTATTCGAATATTCTACTTTGCGCCGTCCATAACGGCTATTTCGCTTCACCAGAGCAACCTCTCATCTAATTTTCCACGCCGACGCTCGTTTATGTGCTCAGTATGGGTCCAAACCAGGGTCAAAGCTCTCTATAGGTTATTTTGAAGGTCTTTGCTACCCTCTCTGAGATAGAGTTGTATTCAGAGGCTGAACTTCGCTTTCCATTTTCTGGCGATTTTTTTAGATTTGATTTGTACTTAGGCTGCCCCTCCAGATTCATGCGATTTTTAACTTTTTAGCGTTTCATTTTTTAATTTTTTCGTGGGATTGTTGCAAGAATTCATACTTTAATTTGCTAAAGGGTTAACTCATAAAGCCCTCACCACTCAGCACGGGTGTGCCATCGCCGATAAGATCGTTACGACATCTCCCTCCGCCTGCGTACAACACCTCTCCAACTTTCACCTCAGCGTCATCAGAAACCCTGCAATTCCGCGAGGGGGAGCGCGGGAGGAGGAGGGGCTCGAGAGACATGTAGAGGAAGCGATAAGTCAGAAACATATTTTCTCTCCTTACGGCTATTTTCACTTCATCGTCAGATTCCCTTGGGAAGATGCGTGGCTGGGACAACCCCCCCTTCCACCACCCACGCTTCCGCCCACGGAAATACATCGATGAAATGCCCTGCCTCTTATTCTGCTCAGTGCCCTTGGTTTCTTCATGTTTATAAGAGGAAGTAGGAAGTGGAGATGGGAGGGGTGTTGCTCGCAACTGTAATAAATAGAATCGCACTGCCACTCCGTTGAGCCTTTAATGGAGACTCCTCACTCACTATTTGTGGTGTTCCGCTAACTACCTGTCTTCCGCTCCCCCTACCCCCCCCCCATCCTCCCGAGAGAAACTGGAGATTCCCGTGTTGTAGTGAAGTAGGTAGGAAGTTGGGAGAATTCAGGGGGATCGCAGGTGGATGAGGCATGGAGAGGGGGAGCGGGGTGGTGGGGGTCGCAGTTGAGGGGATCTTTAGCGGGAGGGTGGGGAGGGAGGAGGCGTCGTCGTAGTTTGCAAAGTTTTCCCCAATGCAAGGACGTGCCCTGATTGGGACAACAGTAGTTGGTGGTTCAAGGGGTGGGGGCTATGAAATGGCATGACTATGTATTGTCGCGTTTCTATGAAACCTCAGATTGAATATGTACGCCCCTATCCTCGTCAGTGAGGGGGCGGAGACCAGCAGAAGACTGGTGATATTGGAAATTCTACTTGAAAAGGATCCCTATTTTTATCGTCCCATTCAATAGCTTATAAAAAGCTAAACCTTTATTTGAAATTAATTTACCCGACTTGGCCTGGGGATCCATGAAATCTCATTATATAGCGCAACTTTGTTTCTTTACAATTTCGCGGAGAGAGAGATGAAGCAATCAGCGAAATTCATGCAGATTTTTATTGATTATTCTTCGAACAATTCTAAAAAGTTTTAAGAATTCTAAAAAGGGTTTTTTCAGCGATGTGAAAAAAAAACTTAATGTCGGCTTACTACACGTTGACTCAATATAGTAGCCTATTAGCCTAGTTAGTGACTACGTACTCGTGTATTCGATGATATTAGCGGATTCACTCCCTGGGGAGGAATTTTTGCAGTGCATGATCAAAAAGACATAGAGTGGTCGTACTTTGTGCACGTTTTTTTCTTGTGTTAATGAACGTACCAACGCTTCATTTTGATTTGCTGTGTGCAGAAATATAATATGTGTTGAACAAACAGCAGTAAAATTTATACTGCTGTGAATTTCCTCGACAAAATTGAAATCCTTATTGATATACCCTTCCGGGTTTCATTTTTCCCTTCTGCTTCCTTTTTCAGTGCTGCTGTTTTTCTTCATAGCTGTTTTGGGTTTCGCTGTCGTTTTCATTTTTTTTATTCAGTTGGCCTGCTCAATAGTCAGGGTCATGATGTGTGAAATGGTGGTGTAGGTACGAACCCCCTCCGAGAGAGGGTGTCAGTACGACCCCGCCCCCCCCCCTTCTTCCCGACCACCTACCTACCAATTCCAATTTCCCACATTGTCCAGTTTTTCACCCAAAAATTTTCCTTCGAGCGGGGAGGTGGGGGGGGGCAATGTGATAAGAGAAAACTTAAGGGAAATTTCAAATTATTTCCAACTTTCTACCACTTCTTCCGGAATTTCCCAGGAATTTTCCTACTTTTCCCCAAAAATTTTGCTGTCGAACGGTGGGTGGTATAGTACACATGAACCAGGACAAATCACGCGAAAAGTCCACAACCAAGATAAATTTCTTTCTCAACGCGGCAAATTTCTCTCAAATGCACATACGACCCCCCC
This sequence comes from Cooperia oncophora, assembly GCA_036418165.1. Taxonomy (NCBI): domain Eukaryota; kingdom Metazoa; phylum Nematoda; class Chromadorea; order Rhabditida; family Trichostrongylidae; genus Cooperia; species Cooperia oncophora. The sequence goes on along the minus strand of MU916351.1, from coordinate 8,739 downwards.
TCTCCCGGCGACCAAATACGACCCCTCCCATATCTTTCACACACAACGATGCTGTACCCTGTCAACAGTAGCATTGCTAATATGGTATTGTGCGTCCTCTATGTAGAACAAATCTTCAAGATCTTTTTGGCGCTTTGTAGCATAGGAGGGACATATCTGTAGGGTATCGTGCCTTCCGTTTCAATCGTCGTCCCGTCTTTTCACCTTTGTCTCAAACAGTTCGCTTCGTCGGACACTTGTCCAGCGCTAGGGCCCTACAAAGGGTGCTCTCGTAGACGTTGACAGTTTCCTTCTCTGGCAAGTCAATAAGTATATAAGAGGTCATCTAGAATTCACTGCCCCCGAAGTTCAGCGCTAAATACCCATAGAAACGAGGACGGAATGACATGGGGATAAAGTTCATGGCATTCATTAAGCGAATGTTTTTCCCTCGTTTAAAATGATGGCGCCTGGTGTTTGGCATGTTTTTCTTCCGTCTGAATCACTTCTCGAAACTATGAGCTCATTGCTGTTTCACACCATATTGGCTAGAGGCGTCACATGAGAAAAGCCCAGTTCCTGCGATCAATTTGAGCCCAAGCTGATTAAACATTCCCTTTAGGGTCTGTATTGTTTAATATGGCGTCTAAGGGCACTTGTCAACTGCGAACCCCGTCACTAGCCCAGGAGCTCTTCTCCTTCCTTTTTTCTTCCTCCTTCCTTCTTTTCCTTCCTTCCTTCTCTGTTCCCTCCTCCTTTACCTTCTCCCTTCAACTACTGGGCTAGTAGATGCCACGAGAAAATACCCCTGGACCCTCGCAGCGAGAGCACGTTTGGTTGACAAGTGTCGCCCGACCGCGTATTTATTCTTGGCCATAGTACGCACTCGCTGATATTTCTGGCTGGACTTCTATCCCCGTTTGTGTGCTAGGTTCCCAAATTCCACTGGTACTAAATATTGCCCTATTGTTTTGTGGCCCGTATGACTTCTTGACCATAATCGTTGCCACATTCGCCATATTTCTTCTGCCTTTTGTCTTTATCTTAGCACTTGTTTAGACGCATATAGTTGGTAACGTCGCAATCAGTCGGAGCGGTGGCAGGAGAGGCAGAATGAGCCCGCCTCCTGCTGCCTTGCTCTACCTACAGGTGACGTTTAGTGATCATTTCAAGAAGCAAACCACCAGGGTAAAAGACGGGTGGCCTCGTTCCAACCCCGTCACTAGCCCAGGAGCTCAGATTTTTTTGCGGAACTCCCCCTATAGTGACTACGCAGAGGGGATCACGAGCAGGGGCTCGACGTACGTGGAAGGTCCCGAGCGAGAGAATGTCCAACGTACGAAGCTGTTAAAAGAGCTATATGACCCTATACCCATGGTTCAGCAGAATTTTTTGGATTTAGTGAACAGTTGGCGCAGTTCGCCGAAAGGGGGGGGGGGGCATTTCGCACTTTCGTTGCTTCTGGTTTACAAGTCTCACTCTGGTGAAACCTGTGAACTCTTGTGAAGCTGGAGCAAGCTCGTCAAGCCATCATGGTAAAACCTGTCAACTCGAGAAGAGGCTGTCTAGATGGGTCGACACGTCGATGGGAAGTCGTTAAAGTGCAAAATGCCCCCCCCCCGTCGCCAACACGCCGTAATAGTTCAATGCGGCGGAGTGGTATAGTGACAAGTGGGTCGCTCATCACTGCCACGGTCCGGGAGTCAAACCTCGGATCGGCTCTCGCCCAAGACAACCAAGCCTTCTGTCCTCCAGGAACGGCAACTTGGTACCAAACTCGTCTGGGAGGATCAAACACTGATTCGTAAATCGACTGGCCCCACAAGTCATTGTATGGACCACATCGCATTCATTAAGACACGATGTTTCTGGGAGGGAGTAGAATGCGTGCCGCATCCTCAAAAAGGGTCAGATTAACGGCAAAGACTTCATCCTTCAGAATTTAGAAGTTTAATAGTGCCAACGTTGCTTCCATTGTTTCGAGGATTCTCGCTGAAATCTGAATATGTAGCGTGCTTCGAAGGAGTTGCTGAATCTCAATTCCCTTAATTTTTCATGGAATTGATAGCGTTCGCATGCCACAGGCCACTTGGTGGGAGGAGCCGACGACAAACCACAATTTGAGCCAATCTAGTTATGTCTTGTAATTGACATGCGAACCTTGTTGTTTACGAGCATTTCCTTCCTCTTCTTCTTTTCTCCGCCGTCGCTCTATGGCCGCCGGAACATATTGCCTTCTCGGCCTGTGACTCATTATTCTCCGATTCCTGACATTCTCATGGCATTACTTCTCGACGCTCCCATGCGATTACCCTTTAACACATGGAGCTCGCCACAGCTATAAGCCGTAGTAGGGGGTGTAAACGCGCCTGTTGAAATTTGCGTGGCTAGCCCGTTGAGCTTGGTCATTCTCCCATCAAGTATCCTCTTCAGTAGCACGTTATTCTCGCAGCACCGCTGTCTTATGAGACTTTTACTTCGATTCGACTTTTTTTGTTTTTTTTTTATAGATCACACGTCTATGAAGGTAATGATAACCTATTTGCAATGAACAACTCCCCCCACAGCATACAACGTGGCTACTTTCGTTCGGAATCGTAGGTTCTTCTAAATGTGATATGGCTCATACAAGCACTTCCAGAGGCTAATTACTGTGATTGTTGGCTGAATCCCATCAGGGGAACTACTTGGTCACGGGGCAGGGGCCATATTTGGTCGACGGAATCCTTTGGGGTCGGAGAAGAATGCATGGAGCATCCTGAGAAGACCTCATCGATGTTGAAAGCATTACCCTCTAGTTTTCAGGCTTGTTTACCTGGCCTTGGCTATTTTTGAGTAACGTCTAAGCTACTTTGGCACCGACAACCACATCTACAATGCATTGAGAACCTGTGAATAATATCTTTCAGGCTCAGTACGGCGACGGAGGGGGGAGGGGGAGGGAGGGGTAGGCGTTTGCACTTTCTCTGCTTCACTGGTTCCTGTTTACAAGTCTCACTCTGGTGGAACCTGTGAACACTTGTGGAGTTCGAGCCAACACGGCTGAATCTGTCAATTCCTGTAAGCTCGTAAAATATGTAGTTCTCTAGATGACTTGACACGTTGATGTGAAATAGCAAAAGTGCAAAATGCCCCCCCCCCGTCGCCGAGCTGTCCCCATCTTTAGAGTTGTTCTTTTTTATGGAGCTCTATTTTATAAACCCTTCCCCCTAATCTGCCTGCAGGAATCCGTTCTCACTCAAAACTGTGCACGCATCCGATTGCAGACTGGAGTATTATGCATTGTAAAATCTACTGTAGGTCATTTTGGCTTGGTGGGGGCAAACGGTACTCAACGAAGCTGATACAGGCCGCGTTGTTGAGAGCTGTGACATCCTAATGCTAAAGTGGGTCACTGGTATCGCTGCGCAATCTGTTAGACAGCATGTGCTAGTGAAAAAGCAAGAGCTCCTCCCAAGCCGAACAGCGTACAGCATTTGACAGGATGACCTATTCCTTTTCTGGCAATAGAACCAGCCATTGAAGCGAAAGTGCAAAATGCTCCCCCAGTCCGAATGGCTTCTGTAAATATGACATTTGTCTAACTTCGACTATTTATTTACTTATGTTTACTAATTCATTCTTTTATTGATTCGGTGCACTTAGAGTCGGGGATGTTTGGTGCCCAGGAACCACCAAACATCCCCGACTAGTGTGAAGCTAGCCAAATCAAAATTAATAAACTGCATAAGAGCTCGCAACTCAAAACTGATGAGCTGTAGCGTTAACCTATCAAGTGCAAGTCCGACACTAACTAACCATACTTTGAAATATTTATAAAGATTTGACGCTGTTTGGCTCGGAAGGGGCATTTTGTACGATCGCTAGTTTTTGTTGCTAGTTCATGTTAGTTAAGAAGTTACGCTTTGCTGAAACCTGTCAACTCCTGTGAAGCCTGAACTAGCTTCGCCAAGTTCATTGATGCCCCAACCAAGCCAAACTGCGCTTAAGGATCAATTGGACCAAATGGAAATCCAGGCAGCATCTGCTGCCTTCACACTCTCTGCTGCAGGGCCTTTACTGCTTAGGATTTCTGTTTCACGTTTTGAGAAGCTTTTTCCAACTCAGTAACTGAGAAGCAAATAATCTGAAATTTTAACTCAAAGTTCAGCAATAAAACGTCTGAACAGCTGCCCCTTTTTCAATAAACCCCTTTTTTATTGCGATCTTGGCGCTTGCCTTGTAATAACAGCAGATTGCGTCATGGCGAACTCTAAAGTTTGTTTAGGCGGCAAAGTTTCTGCCAGCTTATTCCTGGATACATGGGGGCGAAAACAACGTTACGAAGGAATCGCCGATGCGGCTCTATAAACTGTATTAAAACGCTTGGAAGCGGAGGCAGGTCTAGGTTAAGTGGCGCCGCTAAATCTTGTACACATTCCCAGATACAGAAGTCCGCTCGGCAATTTAGCGCGGGGCCATCCACCCCTCCAGGCCAACGAACATACAAGACTCGCCTAGGAGCATAAAAACGTTGACTTGTACTAGCTTAATACCATTGCGTAGACGGATGCGTTTAAAAATATCACGTCGCTTTGAGTGTTATAATAATTGACCATGGCGCATTCCAACAACCCGAGCTTTCACCTATTTTGAATGACTATATTTTTGGACTGCCTTGTCGGTAGCCTATGCGGACATGAATAATGAGACTGAACCCTCTTACTTTTACTGACCATGTGGCCAGACCTGCATGGTTGTTTCGTGACTCCTTCATAATGGGCAAGACAGGCGTATTTAGCCATCTCATACGGCACCGGCAATTGAGTTTTAATGAGCATTCTAGCGCCCGTCATAAACTGCGAGATACTTTTTGTTTCCTCAGTTTGTTCATCTTTGATGCCTTTAGAGTACGAAGTATGCCAAAACAGACAGCAGGGTGAAGTGATAAATCCATTATTTTCAGATAAGGAGGCGAATTGTTATATGGTTTGCCCCACTCTGAGTTCTGGAGACCGTTTGTTCGTTTATCATGCAAAAATGATGGCTAAACGTTACAATCTTACTGACAATAGATAGCCCCCCCCAGTGCACACATGTAACGAACTGAAAGTGGATTAGGCCAACTTCCTCTCGTAACCGTGCCGTTGATGCTGTTCTAGCTTTTGACCTGCATATAGGCTATGGGGTAGTGTCGAAAAGTGAGATTCCAAAAAATCACTCCTTCAATCCATTGCGTGCCAGTAAGACCTTTAAAACGCACTACGCGCTCGCCTAAGCTCTCGGGTCACCGGGTCCGGGGAATAGCTGCAAACCGTTAGGTCCGTGGGGAGACCTACTCGCTGAACCCGCTACAGATTGCACGCACAAGAAAACTAGAATTCAAAGGCTCAAGTAAGATTTGCTACCACTCTAATCTCGCTATGGATCTTGTGCCCATATTGTAACTGTAACTAGCTACTTGCCCCTTCTATGTTTCCATACAGGAGCCCAGTCCATATTGATCATATAGGAAGAGTCGGACATCATTTTCCTGTCCCCTTTTGTGCGTTCTCGTTCCTGAGGGCGTTGAGGGATAGAGCGCATTAACAACAAGACGCTCCCCATTGCGCATCAGCGTGGGATCGCGTCTTCAGTTGGATCATTGTTAGAACCTGCGTCGTCTTTCAGCAATGGGTTACCCTGGTTACCTGTGGATTAAATGCAATACCTATTATCGCACAGGAGCACAGTGTTGTCTGTGGACAATGCTGGATTCATTTCGCATGAGCGAGGCGTACTTAATGGTTAAGTGTCTACATTTCAATGAAAGCCGAAAAAATTAATTTCATTTACCACTCGCCATGGAATTAATGATGACCATCGTGTGAAGGAAGCACACTCGCATGGTCCTGGGACCAGATTTTGGACCAGATCGTTATCACAAAGGGGTAAGGTGGCAAATGCTATAATGGCCGTTTGGATAGAAAGAAAACGAGCGGTTTTCAAGTAAACTTGTACCGTAGTTATTGGCAGTAGAAAAAATCTTTCTTTAAGCAGCCATCCCTTTCCTTTTGCCGCAAGTAGGATCCTACAAGTAGAAGCAGTGGAATTCCTCAGCTTTAACTTACCTGCTTGCCTCTGATTCGCCAAATGATTTCAGTCAGGGAGGAGAATAGATGGGAGTGCAGGACCTCTGTGATGGTCCCTGAACTGCTACCCTATGTCCTGATGGAAAGTTAAAGGCAGATCCCACGATTATTCGCCATCTCAGATAGTGGATTAGGGTGTTCCATATGACGGCGACAGGGGTTGACTAACTCGACATTAAAAAAAAAGCACAAAAACTTGCCGCCTAATCTAGATAAAACCCCATTTTGTTCCCAGTTGTACGTGCCCAGTTAACTCTATCTCCCACACTACGCCCCCATAGCACAGCTGATTCACCGATGAGAACTCTCGCATTCATACAAGTGACGATTTCATGCTTTTTCGTCCTGCAGCTTCGTTTTTCACTGAAACGATATGGAGTGCGACTCTGCGGGCGCGGAGTCACTGGACGAAAGGAGGAGCCACTGAAAATATTAGGGTGTCCGGAAAGTTTTGAGAAATTTCAACCAGCTCATTCAACACCTATCGACAACAGTGAGAGATAGGAGTTCATGCTAATAATAAACATTGTCCGGTGCCCATCCCATATCCCTTACCTTTTGGCGGGACTACGTTTCGGAATTAGAATGTATAGTTAGAATGTAGTGAGTACCGAACATGAGGGGGCGTACGCAATATCCAAGCTTAACTTCCACGTAAGAGACCGGTTGATCTCCTGCTGCAGATGCTTTTGAAGCGTGCTTTATCCAGCGTCGATGACGTTCTCATTCCTGATCTGACGTTAGAGAAGCCAGAACGTGAAGATGAAGTAGAAGGCGTTGGGAGTCGTGTGCGTTCGTACATTTCTGAGGTAATGTGTAAGTCATGCCACCCATGGGGAATGAGACCAACCAACATTATGTTGATCTACAAACATTTCTCTTTCTCATAGCACTTCATATACGCCTTTAGGTTGGGCCATTCGCTTGCTACAGTTCTTCAAACTAAAAGTGTGAAATTTTCTCAAAACTTTCCGGACAACCTAATATATTGGCCGCTATAGCGCCGCTCCCCAAGCAATTTTTTGCGGATACAAGATATTCGCTCGCGCGGGACACTGTAAGCCTCCTGATGCCATTTACTTCAACCTTCGAAAACCTGATCGCGGACCCGCTGCCTTAATATTCCAAACCCCTATAAATCTTTCCCATTCGGTGAAAGTTCCAGAATTACTGGCGAATTGCAGACCATTTCCATCGAAATGAGCGCTGAAACTGCCATGTTTTACCCATTTACAACTCAATCACTGCGGACATAAAATTTAACAGCTTGCTGAAACTTTATTAAGCTGCAGTGCCCGTCACTCATGCAGCGAAACGGGGGCGGAGGTCGAATTCAACATTGAAGGAAGAGGGAGGTCATATGGCTGGCGTGAGAAGCATTTTCTGGATGGTGACTCTCCGTTTTTCTTTTTTTTTTTTTTTTTTTTTTTTTTTTTTTTTTTTTTTTTTTTTTTTTTTTTTTTTTTTTTTTTTTTTTTTTTTTTTTTTTTTTTTTTTTTTTTTCCTAGTACTGAAAAAAAAGAGGTTTGAGAGAGGGGGGGAGGTCAGGCTTTGCAAAATTTTCCCTAGGATGGCAGCGTATTCCACTGCTCAATGGCAAGAAAACTGCCCTGCCGCTCTCACCTTCACTTTCAAAAATGACGAATAGGTGGAGGGGAAAAGGAGTGTTTCTGCATTCTAGGCGTACTGTAGGAGATCATTGCCATATAATGGACCGCTATAGGCTTATAAATCTGATAAGCCTGTGGCGTTTCTTTTTTTCAACGCTAAATCTTCCCACTACTATGTCGTCATGCCACCCACGCAGCAAACTTTCATTCCATTAAGCTAACAGAATTTGCAAACACTTTCTGCAATTTTGATTCTCCTGATAGTTTTAGGAACGAATGAATGGGTTCGTTAAGCGCTGAAATTGAATTCAGGACCCCCGAGCGCTCCGAGTTTCGCGAAACAAGTACACAATCCGTATCCAATGTAATATATAAGTATGGACGCTTCAGAGATATAACATTATGAGGTTTAGTGGCACATTTCGTGATTCCAGGCTGTGGGTAATGTGGCCCGAATATGAGATTGTAGGTGGAAGTTTACTTGACAGCTGACGAAATTGTAAGAAACTCCACAAGAGAAGCCTTTTGTTATGCAGATGAATTTGAGTTTACGAGTGCGAAAGAGATGAACGGTCAAAAGACACTGCGACCGCGCGATAGAGGCCAGAGAGTAAATGCGAGAGAACAAAGAGACGAACGAGACGCCAGACACCAAAGAATCGGTTCATCTCTGAGTGGGGCCGCAACTCGTGGGCGAGTCACTATGGAAATAGGGACTTCAACGCCCTGGTAACTAACCTTCGTCTGCAAAAGTGATGCTAGCTCAGAGATGGACCTGGTTACCTCGGGCGAGGAAAGAACTCTACAAGACAATCGCGAAAAAGGCCCTAGAGGGGTTTTAAAGGCGGACTCCACTCACTGGCTCTAACACGTTTGAATTTCCGGGCTGTCTGGTTTAATGAATAGGACTTCACCGGAGAAGAAACTCTTGGATTTCTGAGTTCTGCTAGAAATCGGCCATAGCAAGTCGAAGCGGGATTCTGAGCATACTGGAAGAAGGTTGCTTTCTAGTTTCCTTGGGCCCTCTACGGTTAGCCAAG
>MU916348.1:0-14316 GCA_036418165.1 Cooperia oncophora | reverse complement strand
TGCCTTAGCTATCCAAGGAGACTCCATTCACAATGATTAAATATAAGAAACCAGTTTGGCTAACGCGCACTTCTGCGCGCATGTAATGATTAAGCCTGTGCAACTGTAAAATGACTGTACATCTGCAGCAACCTTCAACAAACTCCAGTTATCTTCAAGCTACCTGTCTCCGATGCCAGTGCCTAGTGCTAACCACACTTCTGGAAACATCCTCCATTCGTCGGAAACACGGACAGCCTAGCGGTTGAAAGTGTTTTGATAGGCACAATATTGAGATGATAGTGAAATGACTTCATATCCTCTCGTAAAAGTGGTGAAGCATTTTCACGCATCCACCTGTCAGTGGCTCTTATCATTCCTCACTGACAGGCATCGTTAGACGTCTACTCCTAAAACCTTTTATGCTTTTATGATATCTAATCAGCTGTTATCACTTCCTGCCACCCACCAATGTTTATCCCAACCTACCCCCTATTCGAAAAAATGTTCCATCGTTACTGTGGCCCAAGATATGAAGTTAGGTACTCTCTCCTTCTAACGCCTTTTATGGTATCTTATCAGCTGTTATCAGCCTGTTATCGACCTTCCCTGGACCACCCACCAATGTTTATCCCAACCTATCCCCTATTCCAAAAAATGTTCCATCGTTACTGTGGCCCGAGATGTGAAGTTAGGTTCTCTTTCCTTCTAACGCGCCTTGTTATCGTATCTTATCAGCTGTTATCACTTTTGCTGCACCCGACCAGATGTTGTTACCCAACCCTACCCCCTCAATAACTCATAATTTACTCCTTGCGATGAAATCAAAGGAAGTTATGAATTTCCGGTCAAGCACACATACAGACACACATACACACACCAACAGACAAACTTAGCGGATTATATAAAGTAGGATAGCAAACTTGTTGTCCTGAACTAATAGCAGGAAGATATACAGGGTACAACAACATTGTGCGAGACCGATCACCGTGCGGGCCGTATTTTGTCGTGGAGGGAGGAAGAGGTCTTTACAGTAGGAGTGATTCACTACTGAAGAAACAAGAAGAGATAGGTAAAGAGTGAAGAATAAGCAAGCGTAACAGAATGGACCTGTAACTATTTAATAATCATTTGCTTCCTGAACCCTTGCGCTATACGTTGAATGCTTATATGAGAAGATGATGTATTATACTTAACACTAGCCATTTGTTGGGAATAAATGGGACGTTATAAAATATATTGTCGTCGTGAGCATGCCACTAACGGTCGAGCCATTGGACAAATCCACTTGAAAACTCACCAACAATACGAATCAGAGGATGATCTTCAAGGACTCGAAGGTACTAACAACGACGAGTATCGTGTTCGTCCCGTCTTTGGATTCGTCGACCCGGCTGGAAACGCAAGCATCGAAGTGACATGATTGAACGGCCCGCCAAAGGACGACCGAATTGTGGTGCAATTCGCACCCGCACCAAAGAACGCCAGCAGCGCGAAGGAGGCATTTAGACAGACAAAGTGACCAGCATGTTCTCCATCAATCTCAGCGCCACCCTAGGTCCCGTCCCATAAACAATGCCAGAAAAAAATCGTAAGGCACAGAAGAAATTAACACTAACAACTAACATGCCTGAGGTTGCATGAAGAGAGAAACTGGAGAATGGGACGATATAATTTGACGCAAGTGCTGCACCTCGAAGATACCGCAGGCGGAAACTGGCGAAGGAACTCGAGTACCACTACCTCCAGCACCATTTCCGTGCACTTATGAGCGAACAAAATGACGTGTTTCACAGCTGTGGACTCATTCACCTCACATGAGTTCAAGGGTTGAGGAGGAAGCATTGCTTACCTTGCACTCGAAATATTACCAACACGGTGTCCAATTCCTGACTTTGCAGGAATCTTGGCATGAGACGAGGCCTTCCTTGATCCATCGTTGTTGTCACCAGGGTACAGCGTCGTGATGTGTGAAATGGTGGTGTCAGTACGACCCCCCCCCCCTTCCCCAACACCTACCTACCACTTTCCTACAGTTCCCAGCTTCCTACCAGTTTTCTCCGAAATTTCCCGAAATTTGCTACTTTGCCCCAAAAATTTTCCGTTGGGGGGGAATACAGCAAATGTGAAACGGGGAGGGAACGCGAAAAGTCAACCACTGGGAAAAATTTTTTCCCAATGCGGCAAATTCCTCTCAAAGGCACGTACGACCCCCGCTCCCTAGTGGTCAAGTACAACCCTCCCCATGTGCTCCACACAATTATGCTGTACCCTGGTTGTCACTGTCGAAGTATTTTGTACAGAATGTTCAATAAACTATGTAAGAGCTCATATTTCGGCCTTCTTCACTTCCACTAGTACCTCATATCCTACTGGAGGTGGAAAGACCGGTACGTCAGTCACATGGCAACCTCTATTACTTCTTCCACTAAACCCATTAGTGGTAAGCGACGAAAGCGAAAAGATTTAGACATAAGCTCAATTAATTGTATGTAACTCCGCTAATTTATTTCTAACAACAATGAGAAAGAACAACATGCTCCGCCTGAGCTTCGAATAACATAATTGTTGAACGACTAAACTATCAAGGAAGAAGGTAGTGTATAGACAAGCGGCGCCGCTTATAACTGGAGATCAGATTCGTGATCGATTCCCGCCCAGAGCAACCAAGTTCTCTACCGTTTTGAGACCGGATAATTGGCCCCAAGCTCGCCGGAGACGATTAAAACACTGATTTCAACATTGATTGGCTTCCGGAAATCGTTGTGTAGGTCATGTTGCGTTCAGTACATTCCGAATAAACCACTACGACTTTGAAGTACAATAAAATACGGTGCGCATCCCAAAAACGGACCAGTGAGCGCCGAAAGCTTTAATTTTTTTATCCTCTATCTCTGGAGGTCATTGCAATGTAATGCGCAACAATATTTTCCTTTTTTAGTCAAAATGAAACAGGAAAACTTAAAAATAAAATCCTCAGTTGAGCGACAACACGATCAAATGTCCTCAAGGGGTGACGGTCTCTTCGATCTACAACGGTATAAAATGTTGCTCAGGCGTCTATTTGTCCAGTCCACGTACCTTTGTCAAGTAGCATACGGCTCTATCCTTGCCAAAATTTCAGTCTTATTTTCATGGCATTTCTCTGGAACCTCTTTTTTCTTCTTTGCTCTTCTTCTTCTTCGCTTTGACGAATTCTTTGCTGGTTCGAACAGTTTTCGTCATGGTCATGTCTAGGGATAAGAGAAATGGTCTTATGGTGTACCCCATTATCACCGTTAGAAACTCTCTCCTAAAGCACTGATTTATTGAGATAATTTATCAAAAACTTTGTCAGCCGATTAGTCCATTCAAACGCATTCTTCTCGTACATGCGCCGGTCTTGGGCTCTTCAGCGCTGGTGAAATCACGTCGGGGTCAAATTAGTCCAGTCAGACATACCTGTGTCGGTACCATAAGGCTCTATCCTTATCAAAATCTTAGTCTCATTTCAACAGTATATAGTGTAGTTGGCTGCGGACGGTTGGGCGCAGGGTACGCCATCGTTGTGATCATCACAAGGGGGGGGGGGTCGTATTTGACCGCGAGGGAGGGGGGTCGTATTTGGTCAGAGAAAATTTTTTTGATAGTTGATTTCTCTTGTTTCACGGACGCTGTAAAGGGGGGTCGTAATTGGTCATTTTTGGGAAGAGGCGGGGGGTCATATTTGACGCACTTTTAATTTCCGACATCCGTGGAAATGATTAGTTAATTCTGACGACCACCTCCGCCCCTCGAACAGCAAGGTTTTTGGGAAAAAGCAGTACTTCCCCCCCCCGATCGACCGCTCGACGTGGCTCGGTTCCGATGACGAGGTGACAGTAGGAACTGGGGGGAGGTCGTACAACTCCAAAAGGGGGCGTATTTAGTAACGGAATTAGGGGGTAATTTTCAGAAAATGGTCGACAAACGATTTTGGCCGTTGTTGGGGCCCGTGGTTTCGGGGGCCTGTTAGCCGGAAGAGTTTGGCCGTCTCCACGCAGTTTAAAGCGAGCAAGTGAATGACTGTAATTTATATCGTGTCGTATTACTCTTTTCTCACACTTTTGTGATTTTTGTATTAGGTTGTCCGGAAAGTTCTTAGCGTTTTGGGTGTTTAACTTTAAACGATCATAACTTTCTTAACACTCATCGGATTTAATCCAAATAAGCACCGATTTGAATCAGCACACTTTTGCCAATTGTGGCAAGCAGTCGAGCAAATCATCAAAGTAAAGAAAACTGGGTGGTGGAAAAATTTAAGAAATCCACGGAAGGCTTTTTTTGGGCGCTGTCCTGTTTGATGAAGTATTTCTCAGCAGGAAAGTTCTGAAAATGTCTGAAAAGGTGACAGTCGGTTGGTGAAAGGTCTAGAGAATATGGTGGGTGAGGTAGAACTTCAACTCCCAATTCGTTCAATTTATGGATAGTGATTTGTGAAACGTGTGGGCGGGCGTTGTCATGCAAAAGAATCGGACCCTTTCTTTTGATAAGTGTTGGCTGCAGCTGACAATATTTTCGGTACATTTGGTCGGTTTGTTCACAGTAGGGTTCTGCTGTGATGGTTTGGCCTGGTGATGAAAAGTTATAGTGGATTACAACAGCCGATGACCACCAAACCTGACCAGAATTTTTTTTCGCGAGGGTTCGGCTTTGAAAATTACCTCGGTGGTTCCTCCAAATCCAACCACTGTCCGGAACGTCTCTGTTATCTATAATCATGATTCCTGTTTTCCATTACGATCACAGGTGACAAATCCGTTCAAAAACGGGTCAATTCTTTTGCGCAAAAGCAGTGAAGAAGGAACCTCGAGACGTGCCGATTCCTGCCGGTCACTCCGATTGTGGGGCACCCAATTGTCGAGTTTTTTCACCTTCCCAATGCGTTCCAGACCATCTGCAACAGTGGATTTGCAAACGCCTAGCTCTTCTGCTATCTCTCGAACTGTTTGGGATAGATCAGCCTCCGAAATCCCCTCAAAATCCTCGTCAGAATTGCTTTAGGTCGATCGCTATGAGGTTCACCTTCAAGGCTGAAATTTCCAGAACGACATTGAACATTTGTTGAGCCATTGCCGGCACAGTGCTTTCTCTAGCACTATTGGGCCTCCACACCTGGTTAATTTGTTGAGCTGTTTCGATTGCGGATTGCCCCAATTTATAGCCGAAGAAAAAATCGTCCGAAGTGCTCTTTTCACATGCTTGAAAAAATCTTGAAAAAAGGGGGTTTATCAAGCAATGGTGAAACGGCAATTATACCATCAGATAGCGCAAGAAATTCTCTACAGGATGTGCTACTGAGAAGCAAGGCAGAATGAGTTTTAATCAGCAGTGAATGTACAAAGATTAGGTGCACAAAACGCTAAGAACTTTCCGGACAACCTAATATCACCAAAGAAGACAGATAACGGGGTGACACACTCATACTTCCTGACACGCCCAATCTGAAGCAAACTTAAGTGTATTTCCTTTGGGACTTCTTTGCTCTGCTTCACTGGTCATTAGGAGGGAGTCATAGGAAGGCAGAATTTTGTACAACTGACTATGTTAGTTTCACGCGTACGCCTCCACTAAACGCTGGCTGAGCTCTACTGTTTGTGATAGTTATTATGCCTTTTTTCAGCAGTTGTTCAAAGGACGTTACGGGCTGACAAGGAAAGGATGGTTGGTCGAAGTGGCCATTCGAAATGAGACGTATACTGCCCGATGGGCCTTTGGACGCTGATTACAAATCTGCCCTCCATATCTGCTAAACGACTTCCTGGACAAAGTTATGCAGGATTTTTGACCAGGTCGCACCCATTTCCAGCATGTATATGAGGTGCTCCAAATTGTCCAAATTTTCTGGAATCTGAAACTAGAGGTGCTTTAATGCCTGGAAAATCAACACTGCAGTCATATTTCGTGAAAACGTCTTGTACGCATCCTGGAGGGGCAGTGGTGATTGCAGGAAACCATGCAAACGTCCTATGGCAAGCGTTTTAGGGCCGACGAGTGTGATAAATTCGTTGCTCTGGGCTCAAATTAGCCCTAGAGACAGTTTTCCACCGCAAGATTTGAGATTTTCGATCGCCTCATTTTTCGATACAGTGGGGTAACCATAGGCAGCCAGTTCCTAAAGGTTGCTGGCACTATCGCCGATTCAAATCTCTGTGAGCAGTGGAGGTTCCTCGCTAACAATCATTAGTGCTTGTGGGTTACTGACAGTCCTCAGATAACACCGACATCCACTTTTGGCTATCCATGCTTATTGGATCGGTTTGGCTCACAACACGGACGGACGCTAATGCGCCGCAAACCCAACAATCAGGAGGTCCCCACTAGAGTGTTTCCAGAATTGGCTCTATCACATCAGAAATAAAATTTTTTGGTAGAATCAGGTCCCTAGCCTCGCAGAAGTGCTTTCCGGATGTGCAGGAGGCATTTTTGAGAAAATGAAAGGAGATTCAATGGAGAGATTCGAACCCCTCACCTCGCATACTTGAGCGCGGCACACTACCCACTAGGCCACCGATGCACTTCGTGTGACGACTCACGTCTCATTTGTGTTACCAGCTCAATTGTGCTCCGTACAAACAACGTCCTGCATATCTCTTCTCAGAGAATCGTTTAGCAGATATGGAAAGCAGATTTGAAATCAGCGTCCGAAGACGCATCAGTGTGTATGCACCTTGTCTGAAATGGCCACTTCGACCAACCATCCTTTCCTTGTGAGGAAAGGGTAGCCGTAGACAGCAGTAGAGATAGTGTGAATGTTTGGCCATGCTCATGACGACGCAATGTTTCCTCGTTCAATATGACACCATTTACAGCGTACCTGCAACTTCAATAGACTCTCCCGGTTCCTCACCACTTTCCCAAAGGCTTTACCTATTTTTTTTTTCGCGACACGCTGGTCTTAAAGGCGAGAGCTCCACGCTCCAACGCAACCACCAGAATCAAACGTCAGGAAAGCAGTGGTTCTATATAAAAATCCTGGGGCGCACTATTAGGGATGCAGCGCTTACGAAACGTGAAAAATAAACAATCGGAAAGATTCTCTTGGCAGCTCGGAAAATTTCTATCAAGGCCAGATGCGACCCGCACAACACCGACAAAGAACAACTTCCGATGGGATTCTATTAACTCTGAGGGGTCCTGTTGAGGAGTAACTGTTGGCGATCTTCCCTTCTTGGGCTATCTGGTCGAAATATGCGGGGCATTCCATATATTTCGTTTCATGGAATTGCTGCTTATGAAATGCTGGAATTCACTACAGAATAGATTGCGACCATGCCATTTCGCAACTTCCCGAAACGGCGTGGGCAATTCCGTTCGCGGGTGTCGTCACCATTGTCGACATTTCAATGTCGCGCTGACTCATTCATACGATCAGTCGGGTGAACTGAGCGCGAGCGTCAGCCTCACTGTCTCCTACTCTATTGGCAACCGTGCATTGGTCTTTCTCTAGTTCTCGCCACTGTCATGTTTGAATTTTTCTCGTCTGTAAGCTTCTGAGGTATGCGCGCTGCGCGCCGGAGGTTACGTTATTCGGGAGTAGTAACTGTAGTTTGTTTGCCCATAGATATTAGCGTTTTTCCTCTTCAACAACTTTCACATGGCAGTGAAAATCGCTCTGCAGTTGTGTCTCAATCCCATTTGAATAGGTAGATTTTTAGCTGTAAGAGAAAATAAGGTCCTCCCTACTATTTCTTGATCTCTGCCGTTTCAATCTCTAGCCCCTTGGCCGTACGTAACCATGCCTAGGAGATTCAGATTTTTGATTAGAACTGAAAAAATGAGGCTGTCGAAAGCTCAGTTTCGTCGACCTGACGCCCCAGTCTGAGCACCAGTTAGTGCAAAGGCAGACTCCAAAAAAAAGTTAAAAGAGACTACGATATAGAGCAAGCAGTTTTTCTGCAAAACGGTATAAAATTATCCAGTAGCAAAACCTTCCCCTTAGCACAATTTTTCGAGTGAGAAAAAACACCATCACTTACAGCCAACCCAATATTTATCATGAAGTAACAAGATTCCAAAAAATTGGTGTTTTTGATCAACTAAATCAATCGACAACTGGTTTGATTGCCCCTTTTTTCCCGCGCTTTTTGGCCATTCGCGCGGCGGTTCGCTGTCAATATCAGTGTCCTTCGTTCCTTTACCCAGTGCAGTTATTGCTATAAGAAATGGGTTTCTTCGCTCTACCATAATATAATGGGGTAAAATCTTAAATCCTGTTAACATTTCTGTTAATTTTGTGAGGTACCACTTCGTTCAGGCCCTGCTCTTGTAAAATAGACCGAAGGATCTATTCCCGATGCACTTCGGCTTGGTGGGTGCACCTGATGGTACGCATCTAAGATTGTGCAGGCCACATTGTCAATTCCTGGGCCCAAAGTGGCTCACTCGCACCATTTCGCAGTTTCACGGAAGTTTACAGGTCTGACCTAAAGTTTACGTAAACCAACAAAAGGAGCAAATAAATGTGCGAAATTACCCTCCGAGCCGAAGGTACTTTTTCCCAAAACGGAGTTTAATCTCCCGAAGCTTCCATTCCCTAGCTCATAATCGTTTCATTGCATCATTAGCTTGCATCTCTAACACCCTTGCTCTTCTAACCCCCAAATGCCGTTGAACCTAACCATAATAGAAAAAAAAATCGCGTAGAATTAGAGATCGCGTTTTCAAAGATGGGTTCATATGCCTCTAAGGTATGGCCTAGCTTGACAGAAATTAACATATACCCTTTTCGTTGGCCGATTGCGTTCATGAAGATTAGTGCCTTAGTTTAATTTGACGGAGTTTTTGGTACGAGAATAACTGCTTCTGAAATTGCTTACACATCGAATCACGTCTTTTTGTCGTTTCTGTAGCGCCCAAAAACGCTTCTTCGCATTCCTAATCATTGTTGATTTCTTCTTTGCACCTCGCGCCCCCGTATGCTGCAAACTTATATTCCGCATCGCGCTTCACTCCTATGCTGTTTTTGGCCTGAAAAGATTCTAGTCACCTAGTTTAGTGCATGAACTCTTTTCTCCTTCAACTGTTGCTTACGAGCTAATCGTTTTCAGTCGGTTCATGCTGATAATCCGCTCTCATGCTCTGGAATTCACCTAAATGTGATTTTATTTATCTTAGCTTTTTATTCGTGCGAACAGTTCGACAGGATTTGGTTAGTAAGGAACGAAAAGTCCCAGAGTTCGGAAAATAGGGGCAGGAGGACTGTTTGTCCCGAAAAGGTGAGCCATGGTTGCAATGCAATGAAAAAAATGAATGAGATTTTTTGGTGGTCTAGGTTTGAAAACTGGGCATGTACTGCTTCCGCCGAAAATTCTCCCGCGCAAGTACTTCCCACCCAAAAATTTGCTATCGGCGGGCGGGGGGGTTGGGGGTGGGGGTATACCCAGTGTGAAACGGGAAAAGTCGCGAAAAAGTCAACAACTCGGAAAGAAATTTTTGCCCACGCGAGAAATTTTCTCAGCGGAACACCTAACGACGAGCCCTCTTCTCGCCAGTAAACGACCAAATACGCCCCGCTCCCCTGCCCAGCAGCTAATACACCTCTTTGTTTTCCTCACAGCGCATGGCTGTATCCCTGGTGAGATTGCGAGAGATTGTGGGAGTCGCTTCTTTTTGATTTGCAGCATACGAGATTTGGCGCTTTCCATATTTGTGATTTAATGTATCAAAAAATTAATTTATTAATGTTTAGACGATAGTGCGATTGCATGACGAAAGCGCCGCTTATCCGCTTTAAAAACACATTGATTTCTGCTGAAATTTCTTCTCTGACGTCTCTCCTATTTGGCATTGACCCTTGATAAACGCTGGCCTCTTCGCTAGATTCTTTTCAAAGGCCAGTGAAGCCTCTTATTCGGCCTTCAGTAGCTCTTGAACAGCTTCCTTTCTCGAGTTACTATAGCGAGAATAAACCCCTTAAACCTATAAGCTTCACAATATACCGTCAATGGAATGTCAAATTTTGCTTTTGATTTGATTATCCTCAAATTTTTGCCTTCTTTCACTTTATTTATTTGTAGTAATGATTTTCATCACTAACCATGATGATTTTATTGGATTCTTTAGATAAGGGATATCTTGCTCTCCTTATCTGATCGATTGTCGTGCTATAGGCTCTCCTAATGAGCTCGTTTTCCGCTGCTAGTTATTGAGTTACACGATCGCATTAGCTTGTCGTTCTCTTTTTGGCCTATTTAGGCCATGGGTGGGCTTGAGTGGACCTTTTAGCGCCAGTTGCAGATTATTTTGTGCTCTCCAGATCAAAAATAATGGAATAGTACCAGTTTCATTTCCTTCACTGACGTCACATGGCGCGTTTTGTTGAACTGACAGTTCCTGTTGCGCTAAAGTAATCCACGATCGGTTGTAAACTAAACGAAGTGTGACGATCCCCATTTAGTTGTACTCCTGGGTGGTCGCTGGGTATGGAAAACTGGCGTGGGGACAGTAAATTTGTTTCTTATTGTGTAAATAAACAAAGTCACTTAGGAAAAGAGGAAGCTAGTGTGAAGAGTAACTTTTGGGACGCGATTCTCACGAAATGCGAAGACCATTTTTGCACGAACAAATGGGTACCCCTCCAGAGCCCCTTCCGTTTTCGTAGGAGAAATTCTCATCCATTGGCTCTTGTTTCGTAGCTTCTCCCATTGCTGATTGCCGTTCAACATGCTAAACGTGGAAAAAAGCGATAAAGTGGAGCCCGTAACATCGTACGCTTTTACGAGGAGTCGGATGTCCTGTTGTATGCACATCAGTTTACAGAGTGCAGCACCGCACCACCCCTTTTGAGGCGCCCTTTTTCATTGGTGTCTTCACTGTCTTTTTTGTGCTGCTGCACATTTTTATGTCTTGGAAGAGTTTACTATTTCGCTGCATTTATTCTTTGTCCACAATCCCTCTGTAAGAGCGCACAATCTAGTGCGAAAAGTTCTTACTGGCCCCGACTTATTGCTTCTCGCCGTGGCAGCCCACTTTTCCCATGTATATCTACAGTCGCGGAAAAAAAAACTTCGAACCAGCTCAAGTCCGCACGGCTTTTGAATAGCGAGCAAGGCCCAAGTCCGCGCCGCTTTTTTGAATACTTTTCATAATTATGTTGAAACTGCACATACAACCATTGTTTATTCAAATCAAATACATTTAGAATGCTATTTCAAAAAATAAACTTGGTTGATGAAATCCGTTACCGGGACAGAATTTTGAGATTATCGCGAATGCGGCATGCCGCTGCCACTCCGATATTGGACCGGTTTACAAAATTTCTAATGCTTCGGGAAAAACATAGGTTTCTCGAGAGTTGTAAAAGAAGAAATGGAGGAAGGAAGTGAACAATCAGACAGGTGTGATCTTCTTCCGATGGATCGCTGCAGTCCTGATTACTCAGTTAGTTCTTCTTCATTTCTTATCATTCTCATTCTATCAATGTGAATAGTGCTATGTGTGTGACGATGCATCATTTCCGCTCAACATGTAGCTGAAGCTGAATATGGGAACGGCAGAACACGGTATGCAAATGAGTCAGGCGCTCCCCTCCATTCCTATGACTCATACCCCATGGTTTCAGATACTGATACAATGAGAAAACAGAAGATAACCTGAATTTAATTCGAAGCCCCTTGGGGGAGGGTGGCTGTTCTATTAGGTGGGATCACCAAGAAACCTTAAGAATAAATCGCTGAAGAAGGGACAACGGAGATATGGCGTTTGGTTATTGTAAACACCCTCGGTGTATCCAAAGTTCAAGTGAGGTTCAAGTATACTTTATTAGCTTTTATTTTGCAACCAATCCTACAAATTGGGTAGAACGTGGTCCAGTGACAAGTGGCGCGCTTACCACTCGCGCGGCCTGGGTTCAAATCCCGGGTCGACTCCCGCCCAGGCCAACCAAGCCTTCTACCCTCCGGGGACGGTAAATTGGTACCAGATTCGTCTGGGAGGATAAAACACTGACTTGTACATCGGCTGGCCCCGCAAGTCATTGTATAGGCCACATCGCATTCAATAAGCCACTACGATTCTGAATGGAAGTAGAATGCGTGCCGCATCCCACAAAGGGATTGATCAACGAAGACTCTATCCTTTTGTCCTTATCCCACAAGTTACTTCACCAGTGTGAATGGATACTCTGGGCATTCACATCGGGTACTGAATACCAGCCCTTGTACCTTCAGATTCCTCCCAGCCAGTGCGCTTGGAATGGTTGGGCAAATGCCATCAGTTTGACTTGCTTAGGCACACTGGGAAAACAAGTTGTGACCCTTTGTGGCGTTGCGTGCAGAACGTCTGGTGACTTTCGGAACGAAGCTGCTCGGAGAGGTGGTCAAACCCTCGCAGCTGCGCGCGGTTCAGGCCGACGCAAGCACTGCAGTCCTTCTTGAGCTTGACCAGCGCTAGTAGATGTCTTTTTCTCAGGTGCTGGCGAAGATCGTGATGAAGAGCTCTCATGCTAATAAGGGAAGCATCTCAGGCCGTTTTCCTTAGATTTTCCGACCTTGTCACCTTAGACGGCGGGAACTTTGAGGTGCTCGCCATTAGCGAAGTGTCTTTCTTGACCTCGCCTTTCCCATGTTTTTTGATCGAGAACAGTGGAGGTCGTACCTGAGTTGTCATGGTTTCTTTTTTGCTACGAATAACTTTTCAGCGGATCCTAGTTCATAGAGAACAAGTGATCAGCGATACAAGGCAAACATATGGTAGATTCCCTTTTCTATAATGTATAGATTGAAATTACGGTACTCCATTTATTGACTACACAGCCAACATATGTAAGAAATTTTTGTTTATCAGTAAATATTTATCATGTATATTTTACAAGAAGGTTTTCATTCAAGGGTACCTTTCCTTTCAGTAACCGGATCCATCATACAGCCTTCTTTGTTTATCTTTCCCAGTTCAATTTTCACGTCGACCTTCTTTGCATTCAACACACCACCTTTCGTCCATATGTTCCTTTGTTCGATATCTCTCCGATTCTTTCCTTTCGTTTCATGGTCCTGTCGACTCTACGATCCATTTTATTTCAAATCTTGTATTTTGTACTTATATCTCTCCTCATGTTTGGTCTGTTACTCTGTCGAATTTTATCTTTAGTTCTCTGGTGAAGCGTTCAATATCTTTATTTACTTGGGGCTTGCTATTTTGTTGAATGAAGAAGCCGCTTCTCATCTTCATCTCATCACACAATAAAAATTCAAATTCATTATCAGAAAACTCCCTTCTTCTCAAAACCACATGAATTCACTTCTATTCTTATCCCTCAGTGCATCCCTCTTTTCAACAGAACAACTACTGCTTCCAGCGATTTTATAGTAGACGTCTTACCTCTGATAACAGCATTGCACTCACGATCGGGCCATATAATCGTGAGGGGCTCACCATGGGCCAGGGATGCCTGTTTGGATCGGGAAGGAGACGTTCATAGAACTGAATCACGGACCGTAGAGAAATCAGAGATTTTATCTACTCGTCCAGGTTGACTGCTTAGTTCTCTTGCTCAGTGATGTTCGCTTTCTCCACGGTGCGTTGGTGGGTTTATCCCAGGGAGTTCTGAGGGATGGTGTGGTGGTTGGTAATTTGGCGAAAAGGGGGGGGGGTCGAAAGCATGCTGATATCCTCTAAATTTTTCGGGAACGCGTCCTCTCCCATATGTGGTCAAATATTCTCTCCCGGTAGCGGCGTGACACCCACGGGATGTCATAATTTTCATGACTTCAGCTTTCCAGGTTCATTAATTCTTGGCTGGGTTTTTTGTTATTATACATATCTTTATATGAGTGTCGATTCATTTCTACGGCTCAGCCGTGAAACACTCATCATTGTTGTGGGTTGGTATCCAGAAATAGGGGAATAATCAAGCTGCTTCAAATACTGTTCTGCTCCTTGTTCACTTTCCTCCTGTTCAGTTTATACATCTATCTCCTCGTACTCTACTATCGGCAAAGCGGAATAGAAGCTCCTACTTCATCCCCACATCTCTGCACATATCCAGAAGCATTTACTTGGAACTTTCGTGTAGATCGTTCACTGTCACTAAAACGACCGATTAGTATAAGAAATTGGTGAGCTATTCTATTAAAATTAGTGGGATTACGAAAAGCCAGTGGTCAATGAACTATTAGTGACAGACAGAAAGCTTCAGTCTCACCTGAAACTCGGGCCAAATAGACGTCGACCCGTCATACTGGTGATCATGGGTATTGCTGTGAGCTTTTGACCCTTGTATAGGCAAAAAAGTTTGACTGGACTTTTAGCTTCATCCTCTAGACGATAAAATTCGTGTGCTGTTGTATCCATTCTTAACCTCTACAGACGATACTGAAT